>JALPBZ010000283.1:0-17867 GCA_026538355.1 Cryptococcus sp. GC_Crypt_5
GGAGGTGCAGTGGGAGGAGGGAGCGCACGAGGCTGGGATGCAATCGTACAAAGTGAGTAAAAGTCTACCTCTCTCTATCCCTCTCTTTCTCTCTTTTCGCTTTCTCTCCGTCTGTCTTTTCGCTCAGAAGAGAAGAAGACCCATTCTGACGTGTCCTCGTCCATCAGCCCCTGGCCGTCTCGCCATCCAGCGATCCAGTGCAAATGGGATGGGCACAGCACAAAGCCATACCACCGCCCCCACCCACAATAACCATGTCAATCCTCATCGCCCTACCTTCCGCCGCCGAGCCAGATCCAGAAGAACTCCCAGACCTCGTCATTGGCACTACTACATTGCTACCCACTGTCTTAGCTGGGGAACCGCTATCGCGGTCAATATCGAATTCGGACGAGTCGTCAAGGGCGTCGAGGGAGTCGCGAGATTTGAAAGCTGGGGGGAAGGGGCAAGTGCAGCAGATCGAGTACGCGGAGACGCCTCGGCGGGCGAGGTGGGAGCAGAATCCTGCCGGGGGCTGGGGTATCGAATCTCTGGGATCTTAATGGCTGTTGTCTACACAAGGGGATCCACTGGTAGAGCTGCGATCTTTGTTGTACTACTATTGTATTGGACTTTGGGACATAGGAAGAGATGTCATGGTTTGCATGGATACTGTATCGGAGTAGTGCAAACATCGTCGCTTCGTCGCTTCGTAGCTTTGTCGCTCTGGAGCCAGACTCAGCTCCACCAGCCCGACGCGCGAGTCTTCACCCCCTCCCAGTTATCCAGTGCTGGTCTGACATCGAGGTAGAACGCCATCTTCCCTTCGTCCCCTGCGCCTGCTCGGCCGGAGTAGAAATCGATCACGTAGCGGACGTGTGTCCCACAGCGATCTACCAGCCAATCGTGTCTGTCGAACGGCGGTGTGTACCTGGGAGTCAGAGTATAAGTCAGCTTGCCATACACGCAACGATCCAGCAGGTAGAGATTGGGGGGAGCGGACGGCCACTTACCCTAGCGCAGTCTTGATCCAAGCCTTTGGCGTCCTATCTTTCGGCCTACCCACAAAACTGACTAATCTCGGCCCGCCGCATCGCTCACTACCGAACGGGCTCTCCCACATGAGTACCTGCTCCCAAGCCTTTTCGTTGACAGCATTGTGGATCGGGACGATAGTGCGCATATCTTTCGCTTGGGGATTATGGTTTTTGCGCATCATCGCATTGAAGAATTGCTGTTCGGACGGATACACCCAGTTGCCCGCTGCGTCCTTGTGCGCGCCACTCCTTGCTGGTGATGATGACGACGATGAGGAGGCGGTTGGTTGCGATTGCGATGGGACCGGCGCTGGTGAGGGGGAAGGTGAAGGTGCTGGATCAGGCTCGGCGTGCTGCGAGATGCCGAACGCCGCTGGATCGGGCGGCGCAGAGCCGCGCGGTATAGACGATATAACGCGCGATTGGGATAACTTGGCTGCGTGCGAGCTCGACGCCGCAGCCGAAGAGCCTGAGCCGGACGCCTCAGGATGGAAAGGATGTGGCGCAGAATCATCTGAAGAGGAAGAAGAGGGGAGCGCGTTGGCCAACCAGGCTTGACGAGTGGTGTGATCTACGGGACACTGGTCGGCGCTGCCTCCTGGTATCGAGGGGTGATCCGCCGGCATGTTAGTCGGTACTTGAGGCAGAGCCGAGGCTTCCGCAGATGAAGTCGATGTCGATGCCGTAGGAGAAGATGTGAATGGCCACATGGTGCAAGAGTCGTCAAGTCGATCGAGTTGAGTGGAAGATACAGGTAGAGTATGATACCGACGAATGACAAGTTGTGCATTGAAGCGTTGACATTTTGGAAAGTCGGTTTCAGAATGAGAGGTAAGAAAGTAAGATCACGTGATCCTACTGGATGCAACGCCATTGACGTGAATGCCAGTCGAAGTTGTATTCATGCTTAACGGCGTCGATCAACGCATCATCCATGTCTCCATAGCAGCATACTCGACCCCACTACTCGCCTGCAGCTCGGTCCGACACTATCCGCATGAGGCCAATAGGAGAAGCGCAGCTCTCAACTTCTTGTTATCGCTCGCTCGGATTGAGCTGGTGAGCCCAGCACAGCACGATGAACTTCTCGCGGTTCAATCGCGGCGGAATGTTCGACATGATGCGGCGCGACGGGTCCTCTGAGAACCCCAGTCCCGACGCCCAAGGCCAGAACCCACCTCAGCCTTCCGGGGGAGCGTCGGCGTCCACTGGAACACCGACCAGCTCAGCTGGGACACCAGGAAGCTATGCTCCGCCCGGCCAAGGGCAGCCCGCCCCGCCTATCCTCACCAGACCCAGGGCACCGGCGCTCTTACCCATAAAGCGGGACTTGGTGGAGGAGACGGCGATCTCGCCTGGGCCTGGACCTATCTCTGGGATGCCCGCTGGGGTGCAGGATAGTATCACCCTGGGTCAACTCAAGGCCCATACGGCCGGTATGGAGAAGAAGCAAAAGGTGCGTCGGAGCAGGCTTGGAGACCTTCTCGCTATAGCAGCAACAAACAATGAGGACTAGTGTTGATACTCGCACATTCGGTGCATTTGTTGCAGACCCAGCAGTACGACTTTAGGTATGACGACACTGATACGCTCATGAATGAGCTTGACGAGTTCTATCCTTATGTGGAAATGAGCCATGTCGCTCAGAACCCGGGCAAGTTCCAGGGATCCTTTGACGGCGGTAAGCTGAACTTCCCTCTTCTTGCTAAAGGTATCACAGCTGACCACTCACGACATGATTGTTTTAATGATAGATTGGACGGAAGCACCTCTGCATAGACGAAGGGAATACATCGAAATACAACTTGAACAGCTAGAGAGTCCTAATCACGACGTGCGGCGAGTGGCTCAAGGCCGACTACTGTACCTCCTGCAAGGTACTCCATCTCCTCCTGAACCACAGCGTACTTGCTGACAGATATACCCTTTCTGTTCATAGGATGCTTCGCGGAGACCACTGAGCCCGAGATGCAGTTACATTGGGTGATCGAGAACGCCAAAGCAGTCCGAGCGGTCGATGGCGTGTCCAACATCGTTATCTGTCTCAAAGACGCTGCAAGACGATATACGGCTTTAGCGTGAGTCGCATGTTCACTCATCGCATAGAGCCTTCGAGCATAGCTGATTGAGTATGATAGCAACGACGATAAGCCTCCTTCGTCCTCGGGGGCAGTCGCTGGGACTATACCCGCTGCGTCCGCCGTGGACCCATACGACGACCGCAGTGCAGAGCTCATGGATCTCCTGGGGATGCTGTATTTCATCGTCGAGGTATTCCGCTCCGATGAGTCATTCGGTGATGAGCTCAGTAAGCAATATAGTCCCCTGCATCCATCGAGAAAGGTTCTGTTGCTGACACAACGTTTGATCCAGTGGCGATGTCTCCGCCATTACCGCTCGTCCTGTTTCAGATGGTGGCGGGGTTGAAAGATCGCTTGCCGAAGGGATACCCAGTGAAGAAGGTCTTGCTCCTCATGTGGAAGACGCTGTTGGCGTGTCTGGGTGGGATGAAAGAGGTGTCTAAGGCAAGAGCCTTCTCGCGGGAGTCAGCTGGCTTGAGTCCGGAAAGTAAAGGTGGATACTACCCTGTTATCGGAATGCAGGATTGAAGCTGATGTCCCGCGAACAAAGATTTTACGAAAGCTACTCCGACAGACATCTCCTCGTGGAGGAGAGATACCGCTACGAAATACCCGACCTTTGCGCCATCCGTCTCGAGCGTTATCTCAGTACCAAACGAGAAGCTTGCCGAGGGGATCAAGCCCATACCTACTCGACCCAACTACCACTCCACTGAGATCCCTCCTGCGCCAATGCGCTCTAACGGTCAGGGCAACGGTTCAGCCCCCACTTCTGCGCCTTTGCCCGGCACGCCAGCTCCCTCTCCGCCCCCGTCGCCAGTAGTCAAGCCGAAGAAACAGCAATACCAGACGGACCCCTCGCGGCCATTCGTCTTCCCCTATTCCCGCTCGACCGCAGGCGCGCCCTCGAGCCTTGTGCCGTTCGCAATATCCGAAGCGGACAAGCTGTATCATCGCCATGCCTATGTGTCCCTGGGAGTGTACCAGATGTGGGAAGCAAGGGAGGAATGTATGCGCGAAGAACGTGGGCTGGGCAAGAGTGGTTTGATAGGGTTCACGAGTAGTCAGTGGGATGAGGAGGAGGATGAGGAAGCGGAAGAAGCCATGAGACGGGACTGGAAGTATGAGGAGGAAGAGATGGAGTGTATGGCGCGAGGCGATAAGGAGGGAGCCAGAGTAGCGAGAGAGAAGCGCGCTGCCGCCAAGCGCCTTCATCGCGTCGAGATCCTCTATGTGAGTCTTCCCTATGATCAGTTGTATATCCGGTGCAATTTCCTGACTGACAGTCATGAAATACGATAATAGAAAGGAACCCTGCCCATACTACAGAGCTGTGTGATCGTCCTCCTCAAATTGCTTTTAGCAACAGTGACCAGCCCCGGAACCAGCGGCGTCAATCTAGCTGCGACTCTACCTCAAGGTCTGCAGTCCCCCACGCAAGAGATCCCTCGTGAGTGCCGAGTCCTCTGACACTTTACATTGGACACGGGCTAACAAATCTACCGATTAATCAGCACCTGACGCGCCCCCGCCTACGCGCGAGGAAGTGGATATAGCCAGACATCGTGAAATATCTTCAAAGGCAGTCTCGGCAATCTTCATCTTACTGCTGAAGTGGTTCAAGGCATCTCGTGAGTCCTTTACATCGGCCACACAATCCTTGATTATCGGAATGGCTATATTGTTGTTCCTATTCTGATAATCGTATGTTCCGCCACGCAGATATCCTCAAACACGGTTACCTCGCGCAACTCCTCTTCGATTCCAATTGCGCGTTGTTAGTACTCAAAATGTTCGGCTTAACAGACCTGGTTGGCGTCGTGACGGCCAAGAACGAGATTGAGGACATGAAGTGAGTACTGTCTCGTCATGAGCTGCGTCGAAGCGATACTGTCCCCAGCGATAAGCCTGACTGAATCATGATTGCTTGGCGTAGCTTCTTCCAATACTGTCACTTAAACTGCTCGCGAGCGCCGCGAAACGAGAATCGCCCAGAGGACGATATGCTCAAAGCGCCATCATCCCAAACACGGACTTCCCCCAGAGCTCCTCTGTCCACATTGGACAATCCCAATTCGTCATCCGGATCCGGGGCCGCTACCAACGTGAACATGAACGGCGCTGTCGTGCCTGGTCCTGCCCCTGCACTTTCAAACGTAAACGTCGCCGACAACGCGATTGCTGGAATCAACGGAGGGGAGATCGAGTTGATCGGTGATTACTCCTGGAGGAATTTCTTCTCCACAATAAACTTCCTCAAGATACTGCAGAAGATCATCAAGCATCGGAGTCACAGAACGTACATGATGACTACATACAAAAGCTCCGTAAGCCAAGTCCCCCTTCTCCGCTCGCATATCAACGATAACATGCTGACTTGCAATGGCATTCTTTTTGGTGATTATAGCAAATCCTGAAAAGGATGTTGCGCGTCAATCACCCTATGCTCCAGCTCCAGGTGCTCAAGCTCATCAAGAGTCAGATGCCGTGGTGTGGTCGCAAGTGGAGGCAGGGTGAGTGATCGCTCACGCCCGCGCTCACGCCATTGACTGCAATGCAGCTTGAGCTTGAGCTGACGCGAGTCGTTCTGCAATAGCAAATATGAAAGTTATCACGTCCATCTACCTCAATTGTCGCCCGGAACTCCGGGACGATTGGTTGGCTGGGACCGATCAAGATACTGAGTTGGAAGATGCCCTGGTATGTGCCATCTGCATTGGTGAGGGTAATGATCATTGCTGACCTCTCTTGATCCTGGTGATAGCCGCAAGAGTACGCTCTGCGCGGGTTGATCCAATTCTACAACAAGCGGCATTACGCTGCGCACCTCGCTCCTCTGCCTTCCCCCGACATCTCACATCGGAGATCCAACTCGACTTCAGCGGTGATGCTCGAAGATCCCGCGCTGCATGGCCAGGCGCATAATCAGATACAACCTCACGCCCAAGCCGGTAACGCGGGACAAGCGCACGGCCAATTGCACCCCCAGGCAGGATCGATGGGTGAATCGGATGTTTTCCCACCACGCAAAAGCGCCGTGGCACTGCCTTACAACCCCGACGGAATGATTGAATTCTGGTTACATGAGTACGAGGACGTCTTGGGCGAAGTCTTTGGCGACGGCGAGGAAAGCGACAGTCATGAAGTATGGAACGAATTCGGGCTCAGCGCAGCTACCCTAGCGGAAAGGCGCAATTCCGGCGCAGCAGCGTTCGGGGTCGAGGGCGCACCTGGGGTGCCGGGCTCAGGGGCAATGTCGAAGGATAGGGACGATCGCGCGTGGACGCGCTTGAGCGAGATGATGCGCGTCGACGACCAGTCGGAGGAGGAGATCAGCGATTCCGAGAGTGTCGTCAGCGTCGGCGAGCTGGGGCAGGATGCGCGCTTGGATAGTGATTTTGGGCAGTACCAGTATCGCCCCGAGCACGAAGATGGAGATGGCGAAGGTGGAGCAGATGGGGATAGGGATGAAGGTGAAGGTGCAGGTGAAGATAGGAGAGACGAAGGCGAAGCGCCCCCTGGTCCGACGGGTCCAAGGAGGTTGAGTCTGGGTCATCGACGGCGCAAATCCGGCGACGGCGAGAATACCTGGGAGGTGAGCGGGTGTTCCTTGTCTCAAGTTCCACGTCTCAGCTGTTAACGCTGATCCATTCGTGATAGCACATGTCACCCATATTGGCGCTCCTGCCGAAATCGCCAATAGAGCGACGCCGCTCGTCCTCCTCCGGCTCCGGCTCTGGCTCTGGCGCGCGACCAGGCTCAGGCTCGGGGGGATCGCCCTTACGACCATTAGGCCTCCGTACCTCCTCTGGCTCTTCCGGCGGCAGTGGCGGAGGAGCCGACCTGGGGGAAGACCTGGCGAAGCTTTCGTTGAATATGGGATATCCGCGCGACGCCCACGGTGATGTCTTTGAGGATGACGACGGTGGGGAGATTCTGGGTCCGATGCCTATCGCGGCCGATACGAAGGATCTCGAGGAGCGCGAGGGCGGGGCGGTGGACGAAGTGGAATATACGTATGGCGAGTAGCTGGATATATGTTACTATGCGCATGGGATGCATCGTGATCTACGCTTAGGTATTCTCATGATGATCGGACATCGTGTCTGGCTAAAAGTCGGATATCACGTTGGTTGATAGATTGCTAGATTGTTGGACGGTGAGACTCGTGCATGGTAAAGTATCTCAGATAAAATGATGTGTGCTAGATACAACTATACAGCAATGCAGCTACACAGTTATGCAGCAACTACTGCTCTGCCAGAGACCCCTTGCCTCGGTCGGGCAGAGGGAACAGATGTCCTTTCCCAGCAAAACTCTCTCGACCAGCACTCAGCCGACTGACCATCTCCGCGGTACTCCCTTGCGCCGCTTTGTCTTCCGTTCCATTATTTGTACTCGGTTCCTGCGTAAGAGGTAAAGGCCAGCTGGCGTGTTCCCATCCTCGTTCATCCGCTGGTACACCGAGACGATCCAGCATCTCGGCCGCTTTATCAGGGATGATAGGCTGCAGCAAGATGCCTGATAAGCGCAGTGCGTGATATGCGTACGTCAGAGCTTTGGTCCCGTCTGGAGACGACTTGGACCATGGTGCGAGCGCCGTAAACAGTTTGTTCGTCTACGATCACCATCACAAAGCACTCGTATCAGCATATGAGGAATTAGCTAGGATGGAGGGTGTATGGAGAACAGTGGCTTTCGTGTACTCACAGCCATGATCACGTCCATGATCGCCGAACAAGCGTTGGTCACCTGATACACCTCCATCCGACTCTCCACCGTATCCCTCAGCCCACACAATAACGCATCCAGCTCAGAATCGCGATCTGCCGCTGAGGATGGGTCCCATGCCCTCTCTGCCTTCTTGAGCATCTTGGCACCGGATATCCTGGAGAGCAGGTTACCAATTTGGTCCGCTAGGAGACGGTAGTGCACTTCCACTTGGTCCGGCGCGTAGTCTAGACAATGTACCGGATACCAGAACAGATCAGCATTCGCACGATGATGATGGGGATGCATTGACCCACCCGCATCATCAGTCAGACTCCCGCCTACGCGCATAAGATACCAGCGTACGCCATCAACACTCCATTCCCTCATAGCCTGTATGGGATCCACAACATTGCCGCGCGATTTGGACATTTTCGATTTACCCATCGTCCAGTGCGCGTGAGCGATGACTCGGTTCGGAGGCGGTAAGCCTGCCGAGTCGAGCAGCGCTGGCCAGTGCACCGCGTGGAACCTGTTCATTTTTATGAGCTACAGGCTGCAATGGTCGGTCTGCAGAGCGTCAAGATGTCAAGAAGGCACTCGTCGTACTCACTTGATGATGTCTTTCCCGACTACATGGACGTCCGCAGGCCATCCGCTCATCTCCTGAGGATACCCCACGACAGTGATGTAGTTGATCAACGCATCGACCCAGACGTAGATCGACTGGTCCGGATCCCCGGGAACGGGGATACCCCATCTCACCCTCGATTTCGGGCGCGAGACGGACAGGTCTTCCAGAGTGGCTAGCTGTCGAAGTAATTCCAGTCTCATCGAATTGGGGTGGACCGCTATCAGGATCACAAAGTGTAGACGCACAGCTGATCAGCTCAGTCTGTAAAGATTCATAGAGATGAGCGAGGACGGACGCACATTCAGGTTTGCTTAGCCAGCTCTGCAGGAAATTCTTCTGCCGTCCCAACCTAAACTTCCAATTGGTCTCTTCCTCCCAAACCACCTCGTTCCCACTTTCCAAAGCGATCATCCTGCCATCCCCCTCCCGCTTGGCCACTTGCGATGCAGCGTAAAAACACTCGTCGGAAACGCAGTACCACCCCGCATGGGTACCTTTGTAGATCGCTCCGGACTCCACTAGCTTCCCCTGTAGAACATAGATGTGTTAGCTTGGCAACTTGATCCTCAAGTAGGTATATGGACACACCCAGAAATGCTCGACGGCGCGCTGATGCCGCTCTTCGGTCGTACGGATGAAATCGGTATTGGATGCATTGGCAAGCTTCGCTAGGTCCTACAGAGAACAGAGAACGAAAGGCATCGCCACACGCCACGATCAGCAGCTTGTTCGAGCTGAGATTCACCAACGAAGTGACTCACTCTGAACCTCTGGCTGACATCGTCGCAAAACGTCTGTTCGTCCACGCCCTTGGCTTTCGCCGCTTGTTGGATCTTCATCCCATGCTCATCGGTTCCCGTTGCGAAGACGACCCTTCTTTCGGGGTGCCGCAGCCTCGAGAACCTCGCTAAGACATCTGTGAGGAGTAGGGAGTGCAAATGACCTATATGTGGAGCTGCACATCCTCAAATTGTCAGCTGGTCTCGAGGGAGTTGTAAGGGATGACTTACAAGCATTGACGTAAAAGATGGGCGTTGTGACGTAGAATGGCTTCGACGTCGATGATTCTCCATCAGGAGTGAATAATGAGGGGAGTCGCGATGATGAGGCTACGGGAGCCGACTCTGGTGGCGCGGAGAATGGTCGGATGTGCAGCATACACGGTCGCAGATCAAGAGCTTTGAGGGGTACGGGTCGTAGTCGCGTACACGCCACGAGCACTCGTGGGATGTGCCTCCGCATCGTAAAGTTTGCCTACTTTGTGACCCTCGACGAGCTTCGCAACGGCTCAGGTCGGTCGTACTACGCGTATATAATGGTTTGTACTTCTGCTGTTCGAGGCAACAAGCTGAAGAGTAGCTGTTGTAGCTTGGAACAAAAGTCGGGGCATGTCGGTGGAGGGCAATGCATGAGACGTATAAAGTCACGTGATATATGGGTATGAATTTGGTGCCGATACATTTAGGCATGACGGATGCGCTTCCTCCATCTTTCTTGATCTCGATCGACATTCTCGCCTCCCTGCTCTCTTCTCCTCTCGCTCGTCTTTCACTACAAATTACTAGACCATACTCGCGCAGCGCAGAAAAGAAGCAAGACACGATGAACAGATCAGGAGGCGAAGCATTTGCCCGTCTGGCCCAACAGCTCAATCGCGCCAGGTTGCAAGCTGCAGGCGGCGGTGGCGGTAGGGGAGGAAGTGGACCCGGAGGTCAGATGCCTGGCGGCATGAAGGGGTTCATGGCTGGTGGTGGCGCCATCGGTGTGTTGGTCGCGGGCGGTATCGCATTGAACTACAGTATCTTCAACGGTGAGTTCCCCGTCTTTCGTACACCGGTCGAAATTTGCTTGGTATCGTCAAACGTCGCTTGTGATCACGAGCTGACATGATGCTTGTTGTGATACAGTCGACGGTGGTCATCGCGCTATCAAGTACTCGAGATTGCAGGGTATCCGACCTGACATCTACCCCGAAGGTACCCACCTTGTCGTACGTACACTTCAATAGATCAGTGTGTTGTTGCTTCTTACTGACGTTGAGCTCGATCTACAGCTTCCTTGGTTCGAGTCACCGATCATCTACGACGTCCGTGCCAAGCCACGCAACATTGCTTCATTGACTGGTACCAAGGATCTGCAGATGGTGAGGCTCTCTCCCTTCCGTATGCACCCACCTCATAAGTCACGAGTACTAATCTGTCTTCCCGTGGCGTAGGTCAACATCACTTGCCGTGTCTTGTCTCGTCCATCGGTCAATGACCTCCCAACAATGTGAGCTTTTGTGCTTGTGTCGCTATGCACGATAAGAACATGTCAATGCTGACTCGTCACCACCGTAGCTATCGCGAACTCGGCACCGACTACGACGAGCGCGTGCTGCCGTCCATCGTCAACGAGGTGCTCAAGTCTGTCGTCGCCCAGTTCAACGCATCCCAACTCATCACACAACGAGAGATGGTCTCTCGTCTTGTGCGAGAGAACCTGACTCGTCGCGCACGACGATTCAACTTGATCCTCGACGACGTGTCCATTACGCACGTCGCATTTTCGCCCGAGTTCACACATGCCGTCGAGGCGAAGCAGGTCGCGCAGCAGATCGCGCAACGCGCGGCGTTCTTGGTCGACCAAGCTATTCAGGAGAAGCAGAGTATCATCGTCCGCGCCCAAGGAGAGGCTCGAAGTGCAGAACTTATCGGCGAAGCAGTCAGGACCAACCAGGGATTCCTGCAATTGCGACGACTCGAAGCTGCGCGTGAGATTGCCGGTACCGTCGCCCAGAGCGGCAACAGGGTCATGCTCGATGCAAAGAGCTTGCTCCTGAACGGTGAGTAGTCCTTGCATCAGTATCCTACACGACGGGTGAAGCTGATATTTTTGCGACAGTGTCCGACGACGAGGTGCTCCAGTCCACTACGAAGAAGTAAATGATGGCAGTGAAGGAACTAGGCATTCATGGTTATACGTTTTATTGACATGCAGCAACATCTCAGCAAAGAATGTGCACTTGGGATGTTCGCATGTTGCAATGAGTGTATCGACGACAGAAGTAAGCTGGTGCAGACGTGGGGGTGAGCGGTACTCGTACTTGCCAAGAGCAGTATCGAGAGGGTTGCCTATATGCTGGCGTCGTAGCATTTATTGATTTGAGCGGTCCACTTTGCATGCCCGTCGTGGCCCGTTCACAGAAGCACCAAACGGTGCATGATGGTAGCACTGAATGGACGTTTCCATGTACTCAAGTATCGGTTTGAGTCTACAGGTACGCATTACGATTATGGCACTGATATCGGCTTACGCCGTCGCAGTTCGGGTAATATTGCTTAATGTTGGCCGAAATGACACCATCGCGATACGAGTAGATTGTTATATTAGGACCAGAGACCTAGAGGATAATGTCAGATATACATATATCGTCTTATCTCAATCTGGCTTTGTCGAAGATCAGATTCGTGCATAAGTGCAGTACTAAACTGACAGTAGACAGTAGGCAATAGACGGAATGACAATCGAGACAATCGCCTTCCTCTACCCGGGCGCAATGGGCGCGTCCTTAGCTAAAAAACTACACGAGCGCCAACCGCACCTCAAGCTTTTAACGCACATCACCGGCCGATCTCAACGTACAATCCAGCGATCCGAAGCTGCGGGGCTGGAGGATGTGTCCCTGCCCGAGCTGGTCCAGAGGGCGGATCTGATTTTGTCGATTTTACCGCCGTCCGAAGCGCTGGCTCTCGCGCGTACGATCACTGAGACGTACGCCCAATTACCATCCAGCACTCGGAAACCCATATACGTGGACGCCAATGCCATCTCCCCTGGATCCGTCACTGAGCTCGCAACCATTCTGGCCCCGCACGAGATCCCGTTCATCGACGGCGCGGTCATCGGCCTCCCGGCGACCGAAACGAGTATTCCGAAACTGTACCTCTCCGCTGCGCCGCAATGGGAGACCGAGCTAAACGAAGTGCATCACGTCCTCTCGGGCAGTACTACTGGCGAAGAAGGGAAAGGGCTCAAAGTTGAGGTGCTGCAAGGCGCAGGCGAGGGCGCGGCGAGCGCGCTGAAAATGTGTTATGGCGGTATAGGCAAAGGCACCGCTGGGCTGGGGGCTATCATGGTGCTTGGTGAGTCCGTTACGCACTTATCATGACGAACAACGACCGACAATCGTTCACTACTATGGCCCAGTATTCACTGGTGAGAGATCTTGAGCTGACAGAATGACGCTTGACTAGCCGCCAACGCGCACTCGCCAGCGACGGCGCAAGCGCTTATGCGGGAACTATCGCTCTCCCAGCCCGCGCGATTGGAGGGGTTCACAAAGGCCTTTCCAGACCTGATCGATAAAGCTTATCGCGTGAGTCGCGCCTCGCTCTCTCTCTCTCTCTCTCTCTCGTGTTTATCCTCTAGTCTTGCACTATGTCTTTCATATAGTATTCCAAAGCTGATAGGAAATGTGGTTGTGGTATAGTGGGTAGGAGAGATGGAAGAGATTTCCTCATTCATCTCTGCGTCCTTACTCCATTCCACGCCTAAATCGGATCAGCCCAACGTGGCGGATACCTATCAGGGTCTGGCGCAGATCTTCCAGCGTATCGCTGATGATCTTAAGAAGGGATCCAGTTCCAGTGCTGGTGCCGGAGGAGATGGGGATGAGAGTAAGAGAGGCGGGGAAGATGTGCAGACGTTATTGGGTTGGGCTGATCGGGGTAAACAAGTCCTGGGCGATCTCAAGAAGACTGCGTACTGATTATAGATACTGCTGTACTGTGCAGTACACTGTCCGGTCTCCATCTGCAACGACGACGAGCTGGTCCTATATACTTGGTACATGGATGCATTCGTCTTAAGCATATAAGAGCCCAGTCGACCATGAGAGCGGGCGTAGAGTGGAGATCGGGTAAATAGCGATTTACCTGATATGGTACCAATACCAGCCCAAAGACAAAAAAGCTCCGCTGGAAGGAAGGCACACAGCTGAAACGCGTACAACAAAACCCTGATCTCCATTCCATATTTCTCATTGTTCTCAACATCAACGGCAAAATCAACGTCAACTCGCTTAGCCTCGGTCTACACGCTGAACGCTGGTCGAGCTCGAGCGACGGGATGGCTGAAGAGCCATGCTTGAACACGCATGCATATACAGCTCGTCGGCATATCCGTGTTGATACCGTACTCGAGTACTCGAGCACCCGTCCGTATCCGTGAAAAGCGGGATCGAGGTGAGTGCTGTACGAGTTCTTCGTTGCACGCGAGCTCGGTGCAATTGTTTCATGTATCATGCTATGATGCTGATTCTGATTGTGCCTCGCCGCCGTCCCATTGTCCCTTTGTCCTTTCGGAGCCCTGCTCTTGGTTTGTGATCAGCGTCTCGCAGTTCACAACATCACTTTCTCCTCTTTTCTTCGTCGTCCTCTATCGATCATCGATCATTGATGGCTGCGATCATTGGTAGAAAGTGGAAGCGCAAATTCGTCGAGCGGACATAAGGACGAAAGGACGATCATCGCACTTCGCACTTCGCATATAGCCCAGTGAGTAAGGTGATGTTTGTGTGTGCCTTTCCGATCAAGAACGTCACGCATCCCACATCATCAACCATCCATTTTCAGTCGCTGACGGCCGTACGCTAACTCTCCCATCAGCCTTGGAGCATCCGCGCCGCACGCCGTATCCACCTCGCTCATCACATCACAATATCCCATCGGAAACGGACTGCGCTCCCTCATCACTTGGCCATCACTTGGGCCCTTTGAAGGGAGCTACTGCTTGTTTCACAATCCACCAAGTGATCAATCCATCAATCATCAGTATCCTCGCAGAAGCCATCACGCACACTCATCCCCGTACAATTGGGAAAAGGCGCGTGGATCAGATCAAACCGACTGGACTGCAGCAGCCTTTTCCCCAATCAGCATATGATTCGTACTACCCACGAGCTTCCTTTCGACATTCGCTCTCTCTACATCACCTCTTATTCGTAAATCTTGCAATCATCCTATCCATCCCATCGTAGCAATCACAGTCGCGCGACCGCATCGTCCTTGCTCCCCGCCAACTCCCCTTCATCATGTCAAACGCTTCCAACTCGCACTTGATGAAGACGACCAGACGTGGTCGTCCTTTCGTCAAGGTAAGTTCATCATGGGTCTTTCGCGTTGGCATCGCTCACACACACACTCTCTCTCGCAGGATACATTTGACTTATACTGCACCCTCGTCATTAGTCTGCGATTAGAGACCCATCGGAACTTCTTCAAGACATATCCATATAGCTTCACGACGTACGTCCCGTGTGATCTCCGAACGTATGTGATCTTCAACCCGCTGACTCGGCCTCAGAGACGATGCATGCGCCAACCTTGCCTCCCTCAAATTCTCCCAGTCCACACGCAGTGCCGACCCCAAGGATCCCACGCGCATAGTCACCACGACCACAACTACGACCTTCTCCATGTCGCGGGAAATGGCCAAAGGCATATGTCAACACTTCATGGACTCGCACCTGATTGAGAACGCTACAGATATCGGTTCTATCCAGTTCAGGGAGCGCGGCATCTACATGAACACGCCGAAAGGTCTTCACGTTCTCGAGCGATTCATCACCAAGAATGGCATGGCGGCCGACCACCTGCTGGAAATGTTCACTGCGCAACCGATCACCATGAAGATATTGCACGTCGAGCGACGTTCTCAGGACGACGAGATTCTCGTTTCCAAAGGTCCAATGGAAGTCATCTTCCGCAGAATGGCTGGCAGAGAGCCCTGCATCACCACGCTGAACGAGGAGGATCTTCAAAACTACCTCAACGCCCGATACTACACCAAAGCTCCGCCCGTCCCACCCGGCGAGGATCTTGACCGCAACAATGGCATCCTGTGTCGCAGAGTACCGGCGGGAACCGGGAGCGACAAAAAGGCGAGCGCAGCAGGAGAAGAGTTTCAGTTCTCGGCTCTATCTGCCGTTGACTGGATCATCGACTTTAGTTCAGTCACCGGCTCAGATGAAGCAGCAGATATCTTGGCCCATTTCGTCAGGTACGGCTGGATCGCCTTGGTCAATGACAAGGGTAAAGTGAAGGAAGGCAATTTCGTGGCTACGGTCCGAGGTGGTGGCGCCGGAGGCGGAGCTGGTGCTATAATGGTGAGTTGTTTCTGTCTCCGCACTGAGCTGATGGAGTCGTAGCAAGAGGCAGAATACCGCGCTATGGAAAAGGCCACATATAGGTTCACCAAGGAGGGTGTGCAAGTCGCTAAATGGGACGAGGCTGTCGCTGGCAACAGAGCAGGCGCTGGCGCGGGTGGCGGTGTATCAACCAAACCCGCTTTAGTCACGAAAGACTCCGCTACGTCCATCGGCAAACAATCCATTACGTCCCGGGACAACGAGCCGCTCGCGCAGCTGCAGCGCCGCACATCCATCTCCGATCGGTTCAGAGGCGAAGTCGATATATCCGGTGTACCGGGTGGCGAGAACCACGTGAAAGATAGTCATACGGCCAGACTCAAGCAGATACTGGAAGAACCGGCTCTGCGCAGTTTGTTCCGGGAATTCCTCCGGGCCAACTTCTGCGAAGAGAACCTCACGTTCTGGCTCGACGTGCAGGACTTCAAGAGGAAGTTTAGTACTACCAGCTCGGCTATTGCTAGTCCTGGTACAAGGCCTGGCAAGGGGACCATTGGCCATCAAGCGATGGACCGGCATCAGCAGGATCTGATCGCCATGGCTTTCGTCATATACAACAGTGAGTCGCGCATTCTTCACCATTGGCGAAAGTTCAGCAGCTTATCATTGAGCGAATCCATAGCATACCTTGCCCCTGCGTCACCGTGCGAGCTCAACATCGACCACAACCTGCGAGCAGAGCTGATTGCCTACATGAACCAAATTGCTTCGGACAAGGACTCGAACAAGGTCCAGGAAATCCCCGCCACCATGCACGCCAGTCAGCTTCAAACCCTGATCAAGCTGTATGAGCGGATTCAAGTGTACATCTTCCGTCTGATGGCAACGGACTCGGTGCCCAAGGTGAGTCTGCTTGAGCCCTCAGTGCTAGTGCATACCATGAGCTGACGCGGGCAACCTTTCGCAGCTCTGCAAGACTGAGCGTGTGAGCTTCATTTCTATCCTATTCTGCGCTAGGCTTCTCAAGAAGTATGGGATGATTGGCTGACATAAGTGCACTAGTACTTGACCTTGATGGCGTCCTTGTCCGAATACGCGGAGAAGGATGAACACATGACGGGACTCGAGGGCAAAGCGGGGGAACTAAGCATAGATCCGCGCAAGGCATCATCGCTCAATATCGACGATAATCAGCCCAGTCCGACTCGCGCGTACTTGACCATATCCCAGGTAAGTCTGCTCTTCTTCATCAGTACTCTCGTTCATAGGTACTGACTTTGGTTTTCGAACGTGTAGGCGGCAAACGAGAAAGCTGCTGCGCTGCAGAAACAGCAATTGGGTATCTCGTAGAACCCGTCTGATCACTTTCGCTTAGTCGCTTGCCGGGCAGCTATGCAGGGCAGCGATTGGGGTGCAACCATTCGCAGGCATGGACCTGTATATATAATAGTACTACATCCGCGATGTATGATATCAGCTTGTAACAGTATGCTATACACTTATATGAGCTTTGTGCTCTGCGTGATCGCCGTTACATGTTGGATGGAATGGTGAAACAAAGTCAAAAGCCAAAAGTCGCGCGTGATTTCGTGCTTTGCTTTTCTCAAAATGGTAAAACGAAGTGACAAATCACGCCATTCTTAATCATCATCACTTCTACCATATAGCATAACTGACGTCGTTCGCACGCCATGCGACATACGACATGCGACATGCGATCAGCACCTCAAAGCAAGACCAGAGCGATGGTGTGCGCGACAACGGGCATTACTTGGAAGGAGGGTGCATTGCATCGACTCATCAACTGATCATCCACTAGTCAGCTCGTTGATGGCACGCAATCGCACTTGATATTGCGCCATGCCCCGGACATAACCCCTTTGTTGACCTAGCTGACCTAGCTGTAGCCTCTTCGCTTTCGTCTTGCGCCTTGAGCATTGCTTGATCACCTGCTTCCTTCGTCACACCACTCTCGTGGAAGGTCCCTCGCCACCCAGTACCCAGTGCCCAGTCTAAGCGCGTCAGTCAGCTGTGCAGCTCTGCAGCTCTGCCAAGTATATAAGGGCGACCATACGCTATCTCTATCGTACTAGACCTTCGCTATCTTTCTGACTATCTTGCATAGCAAACAAACATCTTCAGACTGAGAATTGAGGACTGTCAACTCGACACTTGATACTCGATCCAAAACGAGCAACTCGATCGAAATCAACGCACCCGCGTCCCACGCGAACACCCCACGATGACAGCCACCGTCTCCCGCGCGCCGACCGCGCTGTCCTCTCACCCAGACTCGG
>JALPBZ010000284.1:0-17743 GCA_026538355.1 Cryptococcus sp. GC_Crypt_5
GTCGCCGTCAACGACATGTTCGTTATGAACGCATGGAAGGAGAAGCTCTTGGGCGAGAAGAAGGACACTTTGCAGTTTGGTGAGTCCAATTTACGTGCACGAAAAAGCGAGGGATACAAGATTGAAATGCGCGAAATGCGCCTGCAGCTGCCGACGACGCGGGCAGCCTCGCTTCTGCGTACGGCCTCGTCCTTGATGCACAGGCGATCTTTGGTGGGCCCCGTCTTAAGCGTGGTGCGGTCGTCATCGAGGATGGCAAAGTGCTCCACGTCGGAGTTGAGGCCTCGCCTGCTGACGGTGAGTCTGGAATTTAATTGTACTAGGTCATCTGCTGATTGGTACTGTCACGTCCGCAGTCATTGTCTCGCACGCCGACGAGATCCTTAAGACGCTTTAAGCGTGGGGCAATCAAAGCGGTCAACAGAAGACCGGTATGTGTAGTAGTGAATCGCTCAGTCTGCTGAAGTATTAAAGTCAAGTATTGTGATACGCAGGATGCATATCTTGTTCAGAACTGCAACAGTCTGTACCGCGGGGTAGGCTGCGCCGTGACCGTATTGCGTGCCACAACGCGACTGTCTATGATGTGGGATACCGCATCTGACTTGTGAAGAGTTGCTGCCACAACAGCGAAGGCCTTGATTGAAAGAACGTGTCAGAATCAAGTGCAGCCCAACGTCAATTAAATACGCCAAGTGTCGCTTCATACCCGGTACACTAAGTACAAGCTTCCGCGACCGCTTGCGCATACCCGATCATCCGATGACCGCCGACGACAGTCCAAAACTAGGAACAGTATGCGTAAAATCCTGTAGACCACTGTGTAGGACGGAGTGAGACAGTCTGTTCAATTGGTATGGCATAGTTACGCTTCGTAACTGTGGGACTAGCACTCGCCCGTACGTCTCAGGATCGGATACAAAGCTACGCAGGCGCGATTGGCGCTAAGCATGAATCATGCATGTGATAGGGAGTTGTTGGATGCCTTTGCCATGGTCTTGGGAGTCGCCAGTAGTAGTCTCTGTGACTTTGATCATCTGGTCAGCCCGTATTGAGGTTCATGCCAAAGCCTTTGTCGACAATGTGTGTTCGTGGCCTTTCCGTACAAGGTCCTGCTCTTGACTTGCATGACTAGCAAGTGTTCATATGTACGCATGCACGCTACACGCTGCACGACCCCGCACAGTCGGTAAAATGTCGATGCACGCTCGCAGACGGCTACTTTGTACAGCGAGCACGCGGGTAAGCTTATCTTCGCCCCAGGCACCATCTGCCCTGCAAAAGTAACTTGCGCATGGAGAAGAAGGAGTCTGTTAGTAAAACAGCACAACTATCTCTGATCGCATCAATACAATACAATATCCTGTCATCTCTCGTCACTCGGCACGACTGAATACGATAGCATTCTCTTGGTTCGACCACGCACCTATGGATATGCTTACCTCTTCCGCGCGGCTCCACGTGCTCGTACTCTCGTACGCTCGCACGCCAGAAGCTGTGAGACCGCGCTTCGTCATCCGTCATTCGTCACTCACGTCGGGTCTAGTTGTACCCATCAGACGAGCAGTATTACACCGAAACAAACCGTCTTCATGCTCACTGAATCGCGACTCCAGAATCCAGGATGCTAGGAAACTAGGATGCTAGACAGGAGGAACAGAGTATGCCTAGCTTGATCGAGGTGGTTCACTACTCATCCCGTCCTCTTTCTCACGATGCTCTCTGCGTTTCTGCGCTTCGTCCTCTGCGCCTTTACAACCTCCCGTCTTCGCTCTCTCTGACCTGGCGAGCGCAGCGCATGGCGAGAGAGACACGACAGAACGTTCGAGACGCACAATAGATAGCGAGCTCGTCGACCAACCAGGAGACTCAGCACTGTCACCTCCGTTCACCCGCGCGCTCAGTTCTCACGTATATCTCATTCAGCGAAACTGCAGATTGCGAAACTCTTCCCCGCCCAAGACGATTTCTGTCATAGTATCGTAGTACCACCGCACCACTCCGAAGTACTCTTCGCTCATCGCTAGTACTTTCTATAGCTCATTGTCTGCCGACGAGCTTGTGGGCGGTGTGACTAGTGAGTTGTGTGTCGTGTGCCGTGAGCCGCGATCAGTGACTAGCTCAAAGGAGTCGAGTTGCCGCGCATCATCATCCAACTTCTCTCTCTTTCTCCTACTCCTACTCCTACTCCTACTCGTACAAACCAAGCACACATAGTGACAAGCTATACACTTACGCCGCTGTGTCTCTGCCTCTCCTCCATCCTACTACCTCTCCTCCTGTCTGTCTCCAGTCATCCCCCTATCCCCCTCCACGCAGACTGCCAGACTAGCAGACTACCCAAACAACGTCTGTGCGCAATCACCATCCTTCCAGATCCCTCCTTTCCTCCACACCAATCACCCACTAGCGTATTTGCCACTCCATAGCTACCCGACGCACAGACCCGCACCTACACTGCCCCATCCTCAACTCCACATCTCGTGCACACAACTCTTCTCTCTTCCTCTTCTTCCTCTTCTTCCTCTTCTTCCTCTTCTTCCTCTTCACCTCACAACTGCCCCGATATCCCACGCAACACTATGCGGGAGACGCACCTCCCCCGCATCTTCCCTCCCTTCAAGTCGTCTGTCCCTCCCGCTCCCAATGCCTCCAGGCTCGAGCATACCATGAACGCTCCTGTCCCTATCCTTAACGACAACGCCACTCCGACTGTTCCCCCTTACGCAAGTAGCACCGAGGAGCCGTTCGTCTTCCAGCCATTCGTGGACGAAGACGACATCCTGGGCGCCATTCGCCCAGCTCCGTCGTCTGACAACGGCGGTAATCATCACGACGGGCCGGTCGAACAGGGGAATCGCGCTCAGCTTCCATCCGGCCACTCTCACCTCGACAAGAAGCATGAGGACAAGTCTTCTGGCGAGGTCCGCAATAAGGGCAAGGGTAAAGCCAAGGAGGACGACTTCCAAGCGTGGGCTGAGGTGCGTTCAATCCTCCTCATCGCTCGCACTTCTCTGCTGACGTCAACCTCTCGGGCAGCCCAACACGCCAGAAAGTCTGCCCCATGGTTCACACCGTACTATGAGTGAACCTGGTAGTCCGACGACTGGCTTCCAGCCATTCAAGCTGGACACCAACAAGCAGCGTCCCCACACATTCGCCCAGCCAGGGTATCACTCCCTCATCCGCGTTGTGTCACACGGGTCCAGCTACGCCCTCATCAACACTCCCACCCAATCTCGCGGGGACAGTCACAGTCCGACGCACCGCGGATCAAGCGCTGACCCGTGTCAGATGCAGAGGACCCCGCCCAACCGCACCGCTCCTAACGGCGGCGAGAGACGCCTCGATTACCAGTCGCCCACTGGTTCGAACAGCACGAGGCAGAGTCAATCGCCTCCTGAGCGACCTCCATACCAGTTCACCCAGACTTCTGACCCCGTTCCTTCCTTCCCGAAGGACTTCAGTCACCCGCATGTCTTGCCCGCGCATGATGACAAGTATTGGGCGGCTCGCGCGGCAAAGTCTTTCATCCAGGCGCAGTATGCCAAAAACGATCGTGCGGCGAGCGGACTTACAACCCTCGGCGCTTTGGCCGAGCATCAAGCCCGACACGATGCTGAGAACGAGGTCGAGCGTGAACAGGAAAGGGTGAGTTTTGTTGCCCGTCGAGACAATGAGCTAACTCCCGATCAGCCACGCAACACTTTCGCCATCCCAATCATCGATCCCAACAGCTCTGAGGGGCGTCACCGCGCGGCCATGGCGGTCCGAGGCCATGTGCTCTCTGAACATGCTATTACGCCTGGGTTCGGGGGTGTCTCCCCCCCTCGTGGAAACGCTCACGAGCACGGTACGACTCGAGGGGTTGTCCACAATCCTGCTCACGCGATTCGTGAGTTGTACACAGTCCAACGGGGACAGCCCGTAGCCCAGCAAGGTCCGAGCGATGGGTCCAGATGTGGGACGCAATCGCTTCCAACGGGTATGAGTTCATACTCGGCGTCGTTCGAGGTCGGCCAGCAACTTCACCAGCAAGGGACTCAGTACGGAGGCAACGCCCGAATCGTCTCCTTGGACCACGATGAAGACCGTTTGGGTCCTACCATCGAGGACTGCCGAGCTCTCATTAGGACTCCCCCCCGACCCGCTGCCGACAACAACGTTGTTGGCCTTTTGCCCTCTTTGTGGCCAGAGGTCCCACAATACGACAACGGCAGGGTGACAAACTTTGTTCCCGGTGACTGGAGTAAGTGTTCAGCCGGGGTGAGCTTCGATTGACAGTGCTGCAGTCTGCAGGATGAATTATTGTGACTTTCACAACTTTGGTCGCAACGCGCAGTGTATGAAGTGAGTCGACGACGGGTGACACTGCTGACGTGTAGATGTGGCCACCCGCGCCCTCGTGGCACTATAATAGATGCTGCGGGTCACGACGCCGTGCCAACGGGGCAGAGTCATCATCATCACGCGGGCTTCAGCCCGCCTCTCGGGTCGGACGGCGACTGGAAATGCCGTGCTTGCAAGTTTATCAGTGGGTCTCTAGCACTTTCGTAGCCTGCTGACTCGCCCCAGACTGGAGACGAAGGACCTTCTGCTATATTTGCTACCCGGATCATCCAACCAATCAAGGTAAGCTGGTTATCCAACAGCCTTCGCTGACCTCTCCCAGACCGCCGGAACAGGTTCAATCGACACGATAGGGGCCATCACAACACCTATACCAACCACGACTCCGGATCTTTCGCACCGAGAAGGCTGCCCGTTTTGTATGCCGAAGGCGACGCTTCCACGTCCCAAGTCGTCGTCTCCAGTCACGCAGGGGCTTACCACCAGTACGCTCAGTACAACTCTCAAGCTTTCGACAACACTATGGCCGACCAGCAGCATGCGGGCCATAATCCCATTCCTAGTTACCCTTGGCACACGGACGGAGAGGATGCGCCGGAGTGGCCGCAGTACAGCCCTCACCATACGAGGCGTTTGTAAAGTGAGTCGCGCAACTCCCGCTGCAATGCTAAGTCGTACGCCTTGTCTAGTCCGGAACTAACATGACAACAAGACAACATATGAAATACTATAAAGGTTATATCATCAAGGCGTACACATTGCGGAAATGATACAGGACGAGGATGATGTGGAAGGGTTGGATGTTTCTTGACGGGGACACCTCTATAACGACAACTACTATACTGCTAATGTTTCTATATTCGCTACAACCTTTTACGATCCCGCAATCCGTTTCTTAATCGCGTACCCTCGCTCTCGCGCTCTCATTCCATCTCACCCTCTCACTGTCTCAATCGCTCGCTCAATCGCTCATATCGCTCTCGCTCTCTCGTATCGGTCTCAATCGACATATAGGTCACCTCTCGATATATCGTTTTAATAACACTTCGGCACTCTACCCATGCTCGGACTCTGGGGTCTTCTCTCGGTATCATATCCCACACATACACTACGGCGGTCACATACTGGTTTACTGCTGTGTTCAATATCGGAGAGGATGTAGTCTAGGACTCGTGATGGGAATATTCACTTATGTAGCTTATTACAGAAAAACATCAAAACGGGCACGGCGGTAGGTGAAGGTTGCGGTAGGTTGTAGGTGGAAGGTAAGGTGGTCGGACGTATGTCTCGGTATGTAGGCGGGGTAGTCTGGGGGGTCTGGGGCAGTAACCAACACGTAGCGCCGATATGCATTCAAATGCCCAAACGAGACGCTGCAAGGAGTTACTGCCACTCTCGGCGAGGTCGTCAGGTGTACGCTTAGCTCAGCTCGTGAATAAAGTTAAGACCCGCGCCACTGTCTCTGGTGAGTGGTCGAATTCTTCTTATCAGAGACGTTGTCATATCCGCGAGTGCGATAGGCGAATACGATGGTGACGACTGGTATGGGAGGACAATGGCGATAAGAACGCGTAAATGCCAAGCGAGTACTGGGAGTCGACGCGGAACGCTAGTTATACCACTATGGACGTCAGCGCTGTAGCCGAGCCCGAGAAAAGAGACAAAACGAGAGGGAGTACGCAGCCTCGCTACATATCCATATCTCCGCTCGTGCGTTATCTTCAACGCAGATCCGCAGATCGTTGTGACTGCCGCCGCGACACGGGAGTTACCTCAACCAGGAGATTCACGAGGTCCCTCCGATATTCCACCACACCCTTATGCAAGTCCTCCGCCGTGTCAACAGTCACGGAGAACGGGACATTGCAAGCGTGTCCACTACCGAAATTGACGACGACGATTGAGTCGAGTTCGGACATATCCAACAAGACTCTGTACGAGGGATACAGTTGGGACCAGATTGCTGCTCTCGCCGACTACCTGGTCTTGGACGGCCTGGTGCTCAACTACGAACATACGAAACATACGAACCTACGTGTAGACTTTATTGATCCGAGTCGATCGACCATACCATCCGACATCATTCATACATATCATGGGAACATCATTTATTGTCCGACACTCATGAGCAAGGACGTCTTCATGAGTAGAACACACGATCTGGCTGTAGACTGTATACACAGCGGAGATCATCTTCCCGACATGCAACTCCGGGGTCATGGACTGCCGGGAATCGCGGAAGTCAATCGTCGGCAAAGCAAGGCAAAAGGAGGAAAGCTGTATCTGCTGCCATGTGGGCGCAAAGGAGAGTGGCTGCGAGATCGCGTGCGTATCATCAGCTCTTGAGGTAGCGCAGGGTGGATCTGAAGCATCGTATCGTATCGAAATTTGGTATAACTCAACCAGGGTTCAGAATGATTTGCAGCTCGAAACCGAAAAACAAACAAGGAAGAAAAGGTACTGGCACTCGGGTATGTCGCAACATTTTGGCGTTTGGCGCATCAGGGTGAGTGAGTGGGTGGTTGCGAGCCGAGCACTCCCCCCGTCGCACGGGAGTCGCAAGCTTGATGATCAGCGCCACACGGCGCCCACACCATGTGATATGCATCCGATGCCTGTCACCTTGCCTCAGCCACACACACGTACTACACTATATCAACTTTACGCCCTTTATCTCAGCCGAGGGTTGACACTGCGCCGTACCTCGCTGCGCCTTTCCCGTCCTCCAGTACAAGCAAATCGGTGGCGGGCCCCTGAAACGTGATCTTCGGATCGGATCGATGTCCTCGGAGGACCAGACTCTGACAAGGGGGCGAAGGAGGGGTGGGGTGGTCACTGCGCAGCTCAGCGCAGTGCAGTGAATAGATCTTTGCGACAGGAACAGGGGATGCGGGACGGAATAGCGGATCCGAGCACCCACACCTTCAGGGAAACAACGAAACTGGCAGAACCAAACAAGAGTAACTTGTGGCAGACATCGCATGGCCTCGGTCAGTCGTCAACCACCTGCTCATGTGCCCTCTGCTTGGTTCTCTGTACATGCATGTATAAAGGCAAGGACGGTACGACTTGTTCAGCGGTTGTCTGCCCCGCTCTTTCTCACTTCTCAACCTCAACAAAATAAAAAAAAAGCTCTACTTCTTGCTCGTGGCAGGACGATTCTTTTTCATCTAGGTAGTAATAAATACATCGATCGTACAATACCACGTCGACAAAACAGAATGCTATCTGCACTCCTTTACACCGTGGCCCTCGGCAGCCTGTCGCTTCGCGTACAGGCTCGGTCTTACTACAGCCCCGACCTTGCGTGTGTGGGCACCGATTATACCCTAGCAGATCAGTACGTCGCCAGTGCGGCGTCGAGCGTAGGCGGGTGTGCTGTAAGTCCTTCAGCTATCACTCTTCACGACATAGGAGTACACAGTACTTTTTGCTGATCGCTAATTGCATAAACTCTCGGATACTGTATTGTACGTACAGGCCGAATGTTTCGGTACTTCTGGTGACTACACGTACGCCGTCGCCTATGCCTCGGACCCCAGCACCGCTTTTTGTCACTGTTCCAACACGTCGCCCCTGCCTACCGACTTCCAACCCGCTTCGGACAGCTCCGGGACATGTGGAGAAGATTCCGCTCGAGCACACGTGAGTCTTTCAATGCGTCGTCTTTGCTGTGGTCCTCCGGTTGCTGTCTGCTTCCTCCTGCCGCACCCATTGTGTGGCTTGATACGCCACGCCAGCCAGAGTCACCCCCAGATATGTACTGCACAATGCATGGAGCTGGCGCAAAGCGAGAAGCTTGAGGCGGCTGCCTGGAAAGCGACACCAACGCCGACGCTGACACTTTGATGATCTTTGTCTAGTTATTGATTTCCCGGTCGTCGTACGGGAGTGGGGATTGCTACTCGGATATCGTGTCCTCATCTGGTACGGGCACCTACGACTCTTCGGGCTCGGTGGACACGCCCGAAGACGCGCTACGGGCATGCATCGGGTCCACAAACGCTTTCATCATGGCCGACGACACGGTGTTCAGATACGTCTGTGGCAGCTCGGACATTGTCGGCGGCACCGATGCCACATGCGCCCAGGGCGTCTGGACGATGTACTCACATACCGCCGGCACGTATATCCAGGCTCAACCGTCAGAATTCGCCCGTCGTCGCGCGTACGAGACTCGCGAGCAGCTCAGGCTCGACATGGAGAACAACCCTTATTGCCCCGCCGGTCTCACCGCCTGCAACATTGATGCCGACTCCAAGTCAGACGCCTTTGAGTGTCTGGACTTGGAGTCCGAGCTCGGTCAGTCCAAGCTCTGAGCTCGCTCAATCCCTTTTGTGCCGTTGAAGAAGTATGCTGATGTGTTTTGACCAATGTCGCTTTCATGGGACGAGCAGAATCGTGCGGCGGATGCTTGTACGGCGAGTTCGCGTCAAACTCAACCTCATCCACCCGTGCTGGAGTCGAGTGAGTCGGGCGTTTCGGCTGTCTTATCTCTTCGTTCGAGTTTGGTGGAGATCAGGAGGCTGACCGCGCGCCTCGACCTCACGCACAGCTGCGCGACACTCGACGGCGTTTCCCCGGCAGCGGTGACATGCACTGACGGTCGCTGCCAAGCCTTCGCTTGCGAGGACGGCTTTGCGCTCGCTAGTAACGCGACTTGCCAACAGGCCTAGTGTGGCTCCAGAAGAAACGCTTGCAGTTCGTGGTAATCGTCTCTTCTCGATTAGCTTGGAGGGTCACGGAGGGTCGAGAATGGACCGGGCCGACGCTTGTCGGCGAGGAATATACAAGTTGTCAGACACTGGCGTACGCGCAGTACTGCACAGGACATTTCGTTATAATCTTTGGGAGCTGTGATGTCATCTCTTCGGATCCATTTGTGTGGTAACTGGAATTTTGCACAGCTCGTCTCTGACACCGAGACGTCAATCATACGATGGACCCGTAGCTTACATATCACATGGGTGCCAAAATTGGCCGTTCGCGTGCTGTCAGATCGAGTGAATGCTGGTCGGGTCATTGCGTTCCGAAGAAGACGGGTCGTGTTGGGTCAGCAGCGGCCCCGTGGCACCTTCGGCCAGGAAAGACCGGTCTTCGATATTGCAACTCCGCAGGCCCATTTATATACATTGTTTTCAACGGACTGCGGTGAGGCGTCCCGTTCGATGGCTTTGGATTAGGGGTCTGCGCGCACACATCTGGGCCGTTGTATCGTGGGAAGCCGGGTTTTGGCGGTGCATACCCACGCATTAGCAGTGGGAAGTCGCTGACCATGAATCGCCAGACCGAACATCAAACAAAGCTGAATGTTTCGGGGTCTGGCAGCGATAGCACAGACAGTCAAGAGGCGCTGTGCTAAGTCTCGAGTACTGTGGGTTAGGACTCCGGAGTGTGCGAGTTTGGCTACATCACGGAAATTGATCGCTTTGTTCGGCAGCAAGCGTCGGTGAAAACATCCGGGGAGCGAAGTGATACTCGGCCCCCATTCCTTGCCCATCCATTGTGGCACGTCGCATTCCAGGCTGCAGGTGGCATGTCAGCAATGCCTGACCCACTCGATCCTTGGTACTTCAGGAACAGAGCAACGAGGCTGCGGCTACTGTACCTGGATTGGGCAGCTGTTGCCTCTTGCTGGATGGCTCCGTAGCTTCCATCATGGTCAACAACAAGGCGTCACAGTGATCCTGTTGTTTACATTGACACAGCTGGCTTGATGTCAACTCCGAAGGCGCCCATAACCTCTCTAGCATGCTCTTGTATTATAGGTCACATGAAGCCTCTTGTTTGTTGTATCATTCATCAGCTGCATTTCTGTCATTGTCATACTGTACTCTTTCGTGGCGTTGCCCATTGCATAGAACGCGAACTATCGTCGATTGTTGAAGACGACAAGACACGGAGCGAGACCACATGCCGTCCGCACTTCTGTACGCGCTTGTATTCGGCGCCCTGGCTGGACGAGTGCGAGGCTACTATGGCAGCAAGCTATCTTGCGTAGCCGAGAGCTACACGACAGCGGATATGTCTTACGGCTCAGGGGCTAGCGCCCCGACCAGCTGTGCTGTAGGTCCACTAGTCCTTATGAACGATCACCGGAAAAGGAATGGTTGTAGTGCTGACTTCGGCGTGCATTCGGGGTCGCAAAGTACAGATGTTTCCAAGACACAGGCGTATACATGTACGCAGTCTTCTATGCTGAAACTACAATCTGCAATTGTTTCAACGACGCGCCCCTGCCCAGCGACTTCAACAGCGGCAGTGACGATGTATACGATTGTCCTTCTGACTACCCTGCTTCTGTAAGTCCGCGTCGTCATACCGTAACACGTCCAGCTTGCCCGACCGTTGGGCGAGCATGCGAAAATGCGCTCCCATTGAAAGCAAAGCTGACACTCATCTGTGACACTAGCTCCTCGTTACTGATACGACATTTGTGTTTCACGAGTGCTTTTCGACACTCGAGTCGACGTCCGGTACGGGCGGGTACGACTCATCTGGCTCTGTCACCACCCCGGAGGACGTGTTCCAAACATGCGTCAACTCTACCTACGCTTACTTCACGCCCAATGGCGACGTATTTGACTACATCTGTGCTAGCGATGACATCGTCGGCGAGACCACAGCCACTTGCGGGCCAGGGGCCTGGTCGTGGTATAGCCATACCGCCGGGGCTTTTGCGTATCCGACCGCTTTTGCGCGTCGCCGAGCCATCGCAATTCGGGACCAGCTTAGGCTAGACCGGGAAACCCATCCCTACTGCCCTGCTGGTCTGACCGCTTGCAATATCGACTTGCACGCGAAGGCCTTCGAGTGTCTGGACGTACAAACCGAGCTTGGTTAGTCCGACTCTGGTCTTTTCCCCCCGTCCTAGTCGTCTGCTGATCTCTTGAGACCGTTCTTTTTTTGTTTGGTGATGCGGTGTAGAATCTTGCGGCGGATGCTTGTACGGCGAGTTCGTGTCGAATCCTACTGCCTCCGCGGGAGTCGAGTGAGTCAGGCGTTACACCTTCACATCCGCCTTTTCCCTCGCGCTCTCTCTTCCCGATAGCTCGGTGCTGGAGTGCAATGCTGACAGAGCTACCCGCTCTCACTTGCAGCTGCGCCACTCTTATTGGCGTGTCACCTGGTGCCGTGACCTGCAATACCGGTCGGTGCGAAGCTTTCGCTTGCGAAGAAGACTTCGTGCTCGCTGGCAATGCGACTTGCCAACAGAGTTGATGCGAGCAATTGATCCATCGAAAGAGACGGGAGGGGATGAGGGCCATCGTCGGCCGGCGCTTGGGGAGACAAAGCGTAGAACCCGGAGCGGAATTTTCTCTTATACTGTACTCTACGGGACATTGCTATTGATTTTGGGTCGCTGAGATGTCATTTCTTCGGGCTGAACAACTGCGTTCAGTGGAATAACAAATGGTGCCACACATCTTCGACCTCAACCCATCGTTCGAGCGAAAACACACACCAGGCGGCTGTTCAACACGGCAGACACCTTGGCGTAATCATGCAGTGCATTGCAGCTCCTCTCACTGCTATGAATATATCTCAGGATATAAATGTCAGGCCTCCTAATAGGTCAATTGGTGCGTCCCATCCCACAGCAGTGAGATGATCACAGCCATCTTCGCCTGCTGTCCGCAGAGAACGTCGATGGTGGAGTATCGCCTATGCCGAACCATCCCATCATTAGCTCGAATGGACATGCAGAACCGTGCTGGGCAATGCGACGAGCCATATATAACTCACCCTCATTACTGTTAGTCGTGGCAGTGGTTGTGGCGGTTGAAGTGGCGGTTGAAGTGGCGGTGGAAGTGGCAGTGGTTGTATCCCATGCGGTCGTGCTCTCACTCGTACTGACGCCCGCCATGTCGCTGGTCGCGGACGCAGTCGTCGTGGTCGTAGTATCCGCGTAGGTATCAGAGGTGGAGGTGTAGTCCGTCTCGGTCGTCGACTCGCAATCTGTCTCGGAGTCGGTAGTGGTGTAGGTGTCCACCGCAGCCGTCGTCGAGGTCGACCAAGCTTTATTCGTATCCGTGTACGTCGCCAACGCGGTTGTGGTGGTGGAGTCGCACTGGGAGACGGTGGTCCACGTGGTGGAAGTAACAGTGACGGTCGATGACGCCACGGGCGTCTCGCGGGGCCCAGGCGGGTCAGCAGTCGCTGTATGTGCATGATTATGCGCCAAGTTGCTCACTGTTGCGGCAAGGCGGGTGCATTCATATTTGGCCCTTTATGGCAGTTGCGAATCGGAACTGTACGTATTGAGATATGCATGCACTCAATCATGCACATATGACACATAAACATCCTCAAGCAGTTCTGCATGCATAAGGGCATGCAGCATCAATCGACCAAACGTGATTGAATAAATTCGCTTACACCTGTCGCTTGGGAAATTAATGATATTGCATCTATTGCATCTACAGCGTAAAACCACCCGTATAGTCCATACCCTGACTTCGCTGGCCTGCGGGGTAAGAAGTACGGGGTAGGCCCATTTTCGGCGTTATTGGGAATATGAAAGTGGCGGATATAAGGCGTTTTTGCCACCCAAGCGACCAAGCGACAACGTCACTCAGGGTAAACCGGTGCAGCAGAAGAGCAACGAAAGCAGAGAACAATAGCCGATCCCCACCTGATACTACCTGATACTGGGTGATAGCCCTGATACGCCCTGAGACAAGTACGAGTAAAACTTTGACCAAGAGCTTATACCGAAACTTTCCGTGGTCCTGCTTGTCGCCCTTGCCTGTGCACCGCGTCGCTGTCGCTTGCAGACATTACGAGTGTACATTGGAAAGAGAGTTCATGCACAAGCGCACAAAGCCAGCGCTGAGCCTGGCCCCGGGCGCCATTAGCTCGCGGGACAGATTGTGTTGTACTGCACGAGTATGGCATGGGGTGTATGCAACAGGAATCGTATGATGTATGATGCGCGTAGTACTGTAACTGTACCAGTACTCGAGTGGAAGGATCCGATTAGGACCCACGAATTCATTCACTTTCACATTCACCTACTTTTTCATCGTTTATCATCATTTCATCATTTATCGATTCTCCAATTCACTCCCTTCTCTCGTTCCTCATACCACGTCCCCCATTCCTCAATTCCCGTAGATACACCAAGCTCAATACCTAAAACCGCTGCCAAACATTGCATCGCACCGCATCGCATCGCTAGTGAGAAGGAATATACCAACAAAAAGGAAACGTAGATTGAACAAGGAAAAGACCGTATCTCGCTCCACCCTTCCCACGACTCTGCGACCGATATACGACTATACCTCGACTTCTGCAACAAAACACTCGCTATAGATATCGTTCAGGACGGACGCAGGAAGGCTCGAAGATAGATCGAAGGATTGAAGAACATACACAGACACAGATACACGTCGGCCGAGCCGATCGCTTCTGTGTTTCGTATCAGTGATACGTGGCGACATTCCATCGCATCGCAATATACCTTGTGAGTGGTTTATACACACAGCATTGTGGGAAGCGAGGAAAGGATAGATGGATTGAAGGAAGGTGTCGAGCTCGAGCCGTTGAGATTGCGGTGTACTCTCACCACTGTCTTCCTGAGATCCAAAGGTGGTTGCGCAGTGATAGTTGATGGACTGCTACGTTGATCAAGTGGGGAAAGGGGGCAATCACAATCGTCAATTCCTTTCGCCCCAATCGCTCTTGTTGATGTATTATCCCCAACTGACATATCCTAGTCATTACAGAAACGATTGACGAAGTCGCCCAAGGCACTAGAACCAACCCGACTCACACGACGTGACGCCAGCCAACGCACAGCACTCATTCTTTCGACAATTTTCAAACCTATTCAACCCCTCGGATTCACTTACGAGTCGTGTCAGTCAATAACGGCGACGTCAACCAAGCGAGGCTTCTATTCTATTCGAGTTTGCAACTCGACGCATCTTCATCTGTCACTTCGATTCTGCTCGACACACCTCACGTCTAGTCCGTTAAAGGGGTCGTAAAGGGCACCGCATAGACCACCCCCTTTGACATACTCTCCGCCCTTCCACCTGCTCCACGTCAACAGCGCAGCGATCGCTCGGAAAACTCCTAGGTGTCACCTGCTTTACCGCCTTTGCCACCCACCTGGTATTCAACACGACTCGCAATCGTCAAGTGACTTCTCTCGTCATCTGACATCGCTACTTACACGTCTTTCTCAACTGCGCAACCACCGGTATAGCAAGCACAGGCCCGCTCAAACCAACGCCCGGTGTCATCGATAGAGTCTTTGGGAAAGGAGAAAAGTCCTTAATTGGTCTTATCCTTTCACTCCCAAAGTAGACTCTTTCGGTGAACACTGAACACACCTTTTTCACCTACACCGCGGCATGGCACGACCATTACGACCGGCTCCATTGCCACCCACGGCCCCCGCCTCGTCGTCATCGTCCACTTCGACACCTAAATCTGCTCATTCAACCCCCAGATTGTCGTCACGCCCTCGCCGGCTGTCCACCTCGACTCCCACTGCACTGACACCCTCCGACCTAGCGCAACGCACATCAAAGTCGACTCCTATCGTCGAAGCCAAAGCGCATGGTCTACGTAGTGTCGGTGGAGCGGCGGAGAAGACTCCGTGTCCTTTCCCTGCATCATGGGGCGGGAAGGATAAATGCGGGATACTCGAAGAGGACGAAGTGGATGAGGTGTTGATGGGTGTTCTGAGCGCGATCGCGTTTATGGTGGGTTCATTCCTTTTTAAGCATGACTCAACTAACACTTCTTATATAGGACAATCGTGCACTGTCAGCCGAGGAAATCGCATCGACGTGCTTTCAACAAGGCTGGCTTCGACCACCCTCCGCCGCCATCGAACCTACAACCCTCATTAACAACGCCATCCGAAGCTATAGCAAACGATGCGAGCGCACCCAACGCCACTGCCTGCTTGCCAAGCATCAACTCGCCGGCTCAGTAGTCGAATCTGTTCTCGAACCCGCTCTCCACCCCGAAGCCTTCACCTCTTCCATACGACCCAAAGGCACCGTTTGGTTCCTGCTCAGCGCACCAAGCAAAGCACCGAAGTGGAAGAGCCCATTCGACGGCCTGGAAGTGCCCAAGGTTCCCCCTCGAAAGCCCGCTGCTCCAGTGCTCAAACCCAAGCAAAAGGAAAACAAGAGCATCACAAGCGAGAAGCGATCAAGTAGCGCAGGCAAAGGAAAAGGCAAGCTTGCCGCACCGGTGAAAATCAGACTAGTACTCAATGGGACAGCCGGGAACGACGAAGACTCGGCTAGCGACGTAGCCAGCTCTTCAAGATCACGCAGCATCAGCGTTGACCAAGACCCAATGCCGATCACTCAACCCCCTGTCCCCGCTCTCAAGCGCACGAAACCCCGTCGAATCAGAGACGTCCTTGATTCATCATCCGACAGCGATACCTCCGATTCCGATATCGATTTCGAAGGCCCCATTCAATCCAGACTGGTCAAACCCACCGCACCGCGCGCATCGCGCAAGACCGTACCAACACCCCTCACTCTCAACGGCTCACCTCGAGTCAGCAGTCTATCACGCGTCACTCAACATTCCCCTTTCATGGACCTTTTCATCTCTCCCGTCCTCCCATCCATGCCACCGTTCGCCGCTCCCCCACATTCGTCTCCCTTCCCATCCCACTCTCTCGACAACACAACATGGACAGCGCGCCATGATCGGTCTAATCACTTTGAGACCTCGAGCTCGAGTTCTGATGACGAAGGGAGAGAGTTTGGTTGGGGATTACAATCCGACCATCAGATGAAAAGTCCCAATGACGAGGGCCCCCCATTCATCATACCGGAAAACGACGAGGACAACTTGCGAGAGGCGACCGACGCTTTACGAGTACTCTTCCCCATGTTCTCCGTAGAGGACGACGCGGATATGGATAGCAAGTTCGAGCTCAACCGACTCGACAATCGCCCCTCTTCCGATCTTTCCAGCTCGGCTGACACGCCCGCCGCCTTTGGCCAGCTTCGAGCTCTTGATGCCGGAGTCATCCCGCTCAACGCATGGTTGGCCAACTCAAGTCCCGTCGCATCGCCAAACTTGAAGTTCCAGAAAAACCTTCTTCCCGCGCCTGATGTCAGCCCAACGCAGCATCTCTCCAAGCTGCGAGGATCATTCGACCCCGCGGACATGGAGGTGGACGAGGAAACACCATGGTTGGACGAAAGCGGCGAGCTGCCCGTCAAAGCGGAAGACGTGTCATCCGACATCGAGCTCAACTCCACAATCGGCGACGCTCCCACCCCCGAGCACGATCGCCACTTGCACACCGCGCTCTGGGCTCAAGAAGCCGCAGCGATCAGGATCAAACAGGAGCCGGAAGACTACCCTTCGCCGATCACAACCGATGCCGATGATCAATCAGCAACAGGCTATCTCGCATCCCGCGCGTCATCCACCCCGTCCAGTGGCTCATCCGACCTTCCCCCCTTCGAGATCGATGTGGACTCTGGTCGCATAGCACTAGAAGAAGTAATCCTAGGACCAGAGAGCGTCACAGTGGAAGAGCTGGATGGGTGGTTACCCCAAGGGAAGGCTGAACGAACACCCCACCGAGGTCGATCAGCCAAGAGTCGATACCACTCCTCAAGATGCAGCGGCAGTTGGGGAGGTATCGGTGTTTGCAACTCCCTCGCAAACATTGTCAAAGCTCCCATCATCCGCAACAAGAGTACCAGGTCCAACGCCACTGCACGTCGGCGAAAATCCTCCCCGCGCGTGATCATACCAGAACGCCTCGTCACGCCAGAGACCGACGTCGACGAAGAGGAGATCGACGACGCTATTGGCACTGCTGATCTCGAGAAGGCTCGTGTCGAAGCCGAAGCCAAAGAGGAGCAACACCGAAAAGCATGCAAGGAGAAAGCCGAGGCACAACGTGCCGCATTTGAAGCGTATCGACAGACCATCCGAGCTGAGATACCTATCCCTGGACCTACACCCAGCCCTGCTGCCGCGCCTTGGGGATCCAGCGACTCTCTCAACCTTCTATCCCCCCCGATCCACACCGACGCGACGACGCAAATGATGGCGGTCGACCCAAAAGCTCTGGTCAGTCCACCATTGCATCGAGGCTTCGGCCTGGGCATGCATCTGGGCCTGTCACCTATCCCAGACACGAACCTTGGAGCTGGCATGCTGGACGCGGTCTTCAGCCAACAAGAAGTCGACGCAATCATGACCAGTGGTGCTGGGCCTATTTCGCCTGCTGTACCTCCCCCGACTCTAGCTCCGCCGCCGGTGAAAACAGCGTCAATCAGTCCAAAGGGTAAAACCAAGAATCGACCGATCAGTCCTGCCACCGCCACTACTGCGCCTGTAAAGTCGATCCCAATCCCGATCGTTCCCACTCCGGCTCCGATTGAGGCGG
>JALPBZ010000285.1:0-17706 GCA_026538355.1 Cryptococcus sp. GC_Crypt_5
TCTTCTTCAGCAGCTGTCTCACTCGTCGGGCGCGCTACAATGTCCACTTCATTTTCGGTGATTGGTTCTGTCTTCACCTCCACATTCTGCGTGCCGAAGCCGCGAACCGCTCTATGCCGCCTGTACTCATCCCAGTCATCTCCGCCATTTGCCTCTGCTTCATCATCGTTTGCTTCAGCATTGACCTGTTCGGTGATTTGGAAAGGTGCGTCCAAATCCATTGCCGCATCTTCGCTTGTCGGCGGAGGAGTCAAGCTCGTATTTGACGCGCTAGGTACTGTCGGCTTTTCGGGCGAAACGGACCTCGCGGAAATTGCATCCTCGTCGAGAGCTGTGGTTTCGAGGGTAGCAAGTGGTGAGGGATGTATGTCGAGGACTTGGGCGAGTGCGCTGGACGATGGGGCTATGAAGGTGGATGGGGTGCGTAGTGCGGGGGATCGAGATGAGTGAGGTGAGTTTTTAGGCGAATTTCTGGGTTGTTTCGGGGGAAGAGGGGGAAAGAGAGGTCCGGAGGAGGGCGGTAAAGGGTTTCGTTTGCGAGTATGTCTTCGTGGTGTGTCTAAAAGGTATGTGAGAGGTCAGCATAGTTGCTTCAGCATGGTAGCTAGCGCAGAATAGGTGGTAAGCAATGACCATACCACTCACCCTCGTCATCGTCCTCCACTTTGGGAGTTGCGCTGCCCATACTCGGACTTCTCAGCGAGACTTTGACATGTGACTCCGACTCCCTCTGGGAGCGAGTCGTGGAAGTGGAGGTGTTGGATGGACGCCGCCGTGCCTCCATGGCGAAGGGCTAGGTCGGAGCGTTGACGCGGGGTATCGAGCGATAGTATTACTGGATAACGAGCTGCCGGTAAGCTCGACACTGTGCCCAAGCAGTAGGACGGGCGTCAAGAGGTGGTGTGTATGCTATAAGAAGTGACAGGGACGAGGGATGGGGCTGTACAAGAAGGATGCGTGTGAGGATATTATCATATTTGCGCTGTGAGCAGTAGCAAGCCAGCAAGTATCACAATGTACTGTCAAGTGGGTTGCCAAAATGACACTACCATTGCACCATTCCTGCTATTCGCTCACTTCCGGCAAAACGCACGCGTTACCAACAGCAACAAGGTCACCGTGGGAAAGCAAAGCTGCTATATTCCGAAAGTGGCAGTTTACCTAGTAAGCGATTATCAAAAGTTGTAATTCTCCATTCTGCATTCTGCACCAGGCTTTGGTATGCAAGATCACTCATTGGCTTGTACTCGACGGTATAACCATCTCCTACTGAACAGTTCATCACCTAGACCGAACAAGAGGAAACGAACGACAACGACAAGTGGTATATGCTAATACGGCCTATATTCAACCTATCTAAACCATCCGCACTCCGCTCACAATCGCGCTCAACGTCGATACTAGCTCGAGCGTTCATGTCCACCAGCCCCGTCAGCAAGAAGATGAAGTCGACAAAGGTGAGGATAGCTAGGCTCACTGACGTGGTCACACAGAGCTAATCTCATTGCTGACAGGTCATCGGAACCCATTCGGGCACGTTCCACTGCGATGAGGCACTCGCAGTGTTCATGCTTCGCATGACAGACGAGTTCAAGGATGCCGGTGAGTCGTGATTTCGCGCGCCGTAACCCGATTGTACTGATCTTACATCCTTTGCCAGACGTCGTCCGCACTCGTGACCCTGCAAAGCGTGAGCATACTGAGAACTCTTGCCGTCTCACTTGTAGTTTTTGAGAGCTAATGTGACCTGCCCGCACAGTCGAGCCGCTCGATATCGTGGTAGACGTAGGCGGCGTCTACTCCCCCGAGAAACATCGATACGACCACCATCAACGCGGCTTCTCCGAGGTCTTCGGTGCGGGGGGATTCGACAACATCAAACTCTCTTCTGCCGGGTTGGTGTACAAGCATTTCGGCAAGAACATCATTGCCAAGCGATTGGCTGTAGAGGAGAGCGATCCCAGGGTCGAGACGCTGTGGCTGCAGATGTACCAGGTGGGTTCGAGCTTTCTCCTTCTTCATGTATTCGAAAAAGGTAGAGGGCCGTGCGAGGCTGATTGTTGTGCTTTTGCTTACAGGAAATGATCGAGGGCGTCGATGCGTACGTCTCTCTCCCTCTTTGTCTCAGGCGTTCACTCGTCTACTGTCAATCGTTAATTTGCTAAACTCTTCTATACTACCGCAGCATCGACAACGGCGTCAACATCTCCGCGTCCCCGCTCGCATACTCCGTGCGGTCCGACCTTGGTTCAAGGGTCAAGCGTCTGAACCCGAACTGGAACGAGCCCGCGACCGACAGCATCTACGACGTGAGCAACCATTCTTTCATTCTCAACTCCCTGTCTGATGACAGTATCACCGTTCCCCACTTTTCTGATTCATGCTTATATGGATACCCGACTGATATGCTTGAAATGACGCAGGAACGATTCCAGAAGGCATCGACTATAACAGGCGAAGAGTTCCTCTCGCAGCTCGACTATTTCGCCCTCGCCTGGTTGCCCGCAAGAGATATCGTCAAGGACGCCATGGCGAAGCGTACAGAGGTGGACCCCAGTGGCGCGATTGTGGTGTTTGAGAAGGTGAGTGGCGAGGTGGGTATCATCAGTATTGGTATTGGTGTTTGGGGCGTTGTCGTGCGCGTTCGAACGTAGCGGACCGGCGTATCGGCGACGCGTTTACATCCCAGCATCCACTTCTCATGCTATTCCGATCGGTAACAAGTAACAGGGCAGAGCTGACCCGACACAGTCCGCACCATGGAAAGACCATCTCTTCTCCTTCTAGCCTACCCTCTCGCCCTCCCAGAAAATCCTGTACGTCCTCTACCCCGAGAGCGACGCGCCAGGATCCAAGTGGCGTATCCAGTGCGTCCCCGAATCGCCCGATTCATTCGTGAACCGCAAATCGCTCCCGGAGCCTTGGCAGGGCATGCGCGATGCTCAGTTATCCGAGATATCGGGCATACCGGGCGGCACGTTCGTCCATGCCAGTGGCTTCACAGGGGGCAATGAGACGTTCGAGGGCGTGTTGCAGATGGCTCGTAAGAGTATAGCGTTATAAGAGCTGTGGGCTGCAGAGTGAATGGGACGCGTGGGAGGGCAGCTATGTACGAGTACGAGTACTGAGCGTCGTTCGTAGAGATACAATGTATATATCTCAAGTCGCCATCATGACAGCTGTCCTTTACAATACCACATTACCTCTCGCAAAAGCTCAGCTCGCTCAAAAGATGATTGGGCAATGCATAACTCGAATAGGTACCGCACCAGATATAATGCAATGCAAACTACCTCCTACCTCTAACAACGAGATACCCTCGCTCGCCCGCACCTCGATCGACTCTCCACCCATCCCTCTCTAGAGAGTTGGCAACAGCAGGACCCAGCACGCCCTTTGCGCCGGCCGAATGCCTTCCTACTCCCGTGACAATGATCAGATTCCCTTCCCCCACTCCCCCTCCTGCACCGGTAGATCGAATCCGCCTCTCCTTTTCCGTAAACCACCATTTCTCCGTCGACTCTGCTGCTAGTGTCGTAGCTTCGTTGATCGTTAGATGATGTAGGTCGATAGTCGCCCCTCCTCCTCCGGCGTGTTGAGCATGGCTCGAATGTCCGCTACCGTGACCGTGGACAGGGTACGCGAAACCGTTACCGTTACCGTTCCTCGTCACTCGTGTCGACTTCTCAAGCTGGTTCTCAATGACCATTCGCGCTGCCCGCATCTCCCAATCGCGAGCCTTATCCGCCGCTTCTCTGGCTTGCGCAGCATAGTGGCCCGCCACAGCACCTTTGAGCGCTTTGTTCCCTTTCACAGCTACCCCGCCGCCTCCAGCTGCCCTGAAGTTTCGCCCAGCAGCACGAATAGCGCTTTCCCTCTTGGCTCTCTCCAACTGGGCTCGAGCTAAGCAGTCATCTACGCTTAACGAGGATTCGACATTGAAGCTGTACCCTGAGCTCGAAGCTGATTTACGCATCGTCGTAGCTGTAGCATTGACGTGAGACGCTCCTGCAGGTCCGTCAGTCGGCGGTCGACGAATGTGCTGCACCGTTCGCCAATTCTGGGGATGCAGTTGTGCTCCACCGATTTTCTTGCTGCCCAACTGAGGGCTGGATGGGGCTGGCGATTGTATACCGAACGCATCCATCGCTACGGGGTTGAGGGCAGCTGTTGCACCAGGTTTTGCACCGACCACGTTACGCGGTATGACATCATTCAATTTGCCCTTTGTTACCGGTTGTGTGACCGGCACTGGTTCTCGTCGACGCACCGGACCTGGAAGGGGCAAAGCTGCTGAGGGGCGGACTTCCGGAGCTGGGAGTAATGTACTTGATGTCATAAGCGGAGACGCGGGCATCGATCTTGTGCCGGTCGACGGAGCAGCTTTCTTGATGTCAAGCGTGAGGTACGATGTCGGGAATGCGACGACATCATCGTCGCCTGGCCATTCGGATATCTCCTCCAAGAGCGCCATGAGGTCCATGACAGTTGCCAAATCGGCGCCGACGGCATGTACGCAGATCTCCAGATCTCTGCCCGCACCAGTCTGCGGGCTGGTACCGTTGCTGGCTCCACCTGCATTAAGCTCCAGATCGACGCCGTAAATGTCCTCCAGCACTGCTCGAGAAATATCATCGAAGTACTCCTCGATCCTGATGTTGGAACCTGTAGGAGCTCGGCTCGGAAGAGCCTCGAGACTTGCTCGGACAGCGGTGTAGGCGGAATGATACTGTGGCGCATGCAGGAACGACAGGAAATAGTTCGATGGTGTTTCCGCAACCAGATCGGAAAGATATGAAGCTAGAGATGAGACAGTATGCCATGCATTGGGCGAAGGTCCAGAGCTGTAAGCCGACGCGAGTGAGTTTGAGTTTGGCGTAGCTGCAGCTTGGCCGCCTCGAGTTTGAGAGTTTGAGCGAGACGACGGACGCGAAGAGGCAGGAGTCGCTTTGCGCTGCAGTGTGTCGACCAGGGGAATAATCTGCGTGTCTTTCTTTCTTGATTTAGATCTGGTAGCGCGCTTAGTCGAGCCAGTCGAAGGAGCGCGAGATAGAGGTAAAGATGTCTGCGAGGGTGATCTGAATGATGTAGGCACCGCATCGAAAGCATCGCCATTCAGCTTTGGAGACTTGCGTTTCGCCTCAGCCTTTTGCGAAGAGTGTTCGGCATCTGAACCGTTCTCGCCAGGCCAGTATCCATGCTCCTGTACGTCCCTGATCAGCTCGAGGGAAAGCAGATGGTCGATGGCTGCTTGCAGACTTGGCTCGGACGATAGTGCTTCCTGGACCGTTTTGTTGTCGCTGGAAGTCAAAGTGGGTATGAGTACAAGTCTCGTCATATAGGTGTGTAAGCGGAGACTCACACTGCTGGGAAGAGCGACTTGAGCAGTTCTAGCTCATCGGTAAATCCGTCGTCTCCCTCTGGGTCGCTGAGGGAAACCTTCTCACTCCCTCTGCTCTTGGATACGTTGGCACTGCCGCTGCCGCTGCCACTCCCGCTGGCACTAGCATTCGTACTAGTGCTGCCTTTACTCTTACTCTTGCTCTTCGCAGCGTTCTTCTTCTTGGCATTCTTGCTGCTCACCGACGACTGGCTCGGAGCGGTCGTAACGCTCTCCAACCGACTAGCCAATTCGTCTACGTCTTGAGCACTCGCACTAGCACTGGCGCTGGTGCTCTCAGTCCAGCTGTCAGGAGCTGTATGATGCCCATTGGCAGTCTCCCGATCGGTGTCGAGATCCGTATCGGGAACCAACGTCGCTTCGAGGATACCCAATTGGTCTTTTATGTCGGAAAGGTGAGAGGGGAGGTCTGGTGCAGCATAGTCGGATAGCAGAGCTATGATTAGCGGCGGGTCGATGAGTGGGTATTCGGCCTGTATCACAGCAGACCACGCAAGCGAGGAAGGAAGGGAAGGAGGAGAGGAAGAAAGTCGCGTCAGCCAACGTTGATCTATGCGCAGAGTTCGGTGACGAACAAGCACGTACAGCAAGCACAGCAGCAAGAGAGCCGGGATCTATAGTGTCCTCCATCGCGACTGTCATAAGCGGAGATGTATGACGAGGATGTTCTATCGAGCGGATGAATGGAATGGATTGGGTCGTATGAGCAAGAGCAAGGATAAGATCGAAATTTCGGATTTGATGATGGTGATGATTGTCATGGATGTGATCAGAGCGTTGTGGAAGATTGATTGATATTCGACTACAACAGCTATCCTACAATTCATGTGGTTGCGCAGGCGACATCAACGAAGTGGAAGAGAAATGATATACGATAACCTCATGCGGTGTCTGCATAATGTCTCTCACTGCTGCCTCGCAACAGTCCATGAATGAGCTCAGCTACTGAAATCGATCGGACTATTCACGCATGACGTTGAGCGACGAATGCGAGATCACGTGACTGGACCTGAAAGCTGTCAGAACCGCTTTTTTCAAAAATGTCTGAGCCGATAAGATTTGTTATTTTTCACTGTCATCCTACACCGGCTTAGCGACTAGCAAGATACATCACTTTTGTTGAATCTATCTACCTGTGCGCCCATCGTCAGTCGACCACACTCGGATATAGACACACACAGAGACACCCACGCCATGCCCCGCATCCCGGCAAAACCTCCAAAGCAGCGACATGATCCCCTCCACGTCGAGCTGGAGCAGGACGAGTCGTTGCGTAAATTCGGTCGAGCCAAAGCTGGGAAGAGACGAGTGAAGAGGGACGATGAAGAGGAGTTTGAAGGCGAGAGCGTGAGTTCGCCAGATACGAGGCGGGAGGGTGTACTGATTACGATTTCTGCTTGTGCAGAGAGGCGAAGACGCACGGATGTCGCGGAAGATCTTGGACCTTGCGCGGGATCAGCAGGAAGAGGTCGCGCGAGAGCTCGGCGACGACGATGAGTGGGAGGACGAGGATGAGGAGAACCAGGCTGAGCCGTGAGTTCTGCTCAGCTTTCAGGGCGGTGAGCTGTATGACTGATGACTGATGTGCGTCTGTGCTTGCAGCTCAAGACGGCCTAGGGAGATTGCGCAGATCCCCTCTGACGACGAGGAAGAGGAGATCGAGGATGGCGATATATCCGGCGGAGAAGAGTACGCAGAGCTGGTACGTCATCGTAACGATCCACTGCCTTCTTCTGGGCGAAGCTTACATGCACTTTCTGGCGGGGATAGGAGATCGACCCAGCAGATCACGCTACCCTTGACGCTCTTGGTCCCACGTCAGCGTCGGCGGGTGGCGAGGGCGAAGGCGAGGGAGGACGGACATTGGCAGATCTCATCTTCAGCAAGATGGCTGGTGGAGCAGTGAGCAAGGGGCTGGAGGATGAGGGTAAGTCTGTGTATACAAGATGTAGTTGAAGTACGCTGATGATATATGATACAGATGACGGCCCGCCTGATCCGCGAAAGGGCCTGAACCCGAAAGTCGTCGAAGTGTACACCAAGTGAGCTGTTTCGTACTCAGCGATTCGCCTTCAGTCAGCTCACGGTCCACTTCTACTTACCGTAGAGTCGGCTTCCTGCTGTCGCGCTACAAATCCGGCCCATTACCCAAAGCACTGAAGATCCTGCCCTCGCTCCCCCACTGGGCCCAATTGCTGGCCCTGACAGAACCGACCAAATGGACACCGCACGGAACGTTCGCATGCACCAAGATCTTCGTGTCAAATTTGAAGCCTACGGAAGTGCGGGTCTTCCTCGAGGGTGTTCTGCTGGACAAGTGCCGGGAGGACATGAGGGAGAACAACGGTAAATTGAATGTGCACCTGTATGAGGCTTTGAAGAAGTCGCTGTATAAGCCTGCGGCGTTCTTCAAGGGCATCCTCTTCCCTCTTTGCGAGGTGAGCCAATATACAAACTATCTTATTCTATCATTGATTCCTGCGATTGCCCAACTGACATCTACGCCGCGCAGACCGCTTGTTCGCTGAAAGAGGCCGCCATCGTCGCTTCGGTCCTAGCGAAAGTATCGGTCCCCGTGCTGCACTCCGCCGCAGCCCTGATGAGACTCGCATCAATGGACTACACCGGCCCGAACTCGCTCTTCATCCGTATTCTCCTCGACAAGAAGTACGCACTGCCGTACAAGGTCGTCGACGGGCTCGTCTTCCACTTTATCCGTCTGGCCAATTCACCACGAAGCAGGACCGGTGAGGACAAGCTGCCCGTGCTGTGGCATCAGAGCATGCTGGTCTTTGTGCAGCGGTGAGTGTGGCCACGCTATCGTCGTCTCTGACACATTCATCATCCTCGTGGGAAGACATGAGAGACATGAGCTAACGAGCTTGTCCTCAATAGATACGGCTCGGATTTGACTCCGGATCAGAAAGACGCGCTGCTCGATGTGATCCGCTCTCGACCCCACCCCACCATCAGCGCAGAGATCAGACGAGAGATAGTCAACTCTGTCGAGCGGGGCGCGCCTCGACCCGAGGACGGCGAGGATGTGATGATGCGGTGATAGGCCATTGCGAGTCTCGATCACGTGGTTACCTGATAGTCTGACAGCTGCGACAGGTGTGGCTGGTGTCATGTATTATCATTTTCTATTGCTGCATATTGGCATTATTGACTATTGACTGCTGACTGCGCCGTAGCATGTGGGATGCCACAGGTTGTTTACGAGCAGTTGCTTTACGAGTTTTGAGCAATGTATCGGCCAAGGCATATGCGGTGTCCGAGGCTTCGTGGAGGCTGCGAGTACTAATTACTCTGACGTTATGGCATAATGAACAATCACTTGACAGCCACCCCCATTATGCTCAGCCGACGAGATCTGCAGGCGGGCCAGCGGAAGGAGGGGAGGCGAGGAAGCAGCAGAGCAGCAGAGCAGAAGGACAGAAAAAGGAATGGAGGATCAGAAGAAATGGGAAAAGGAATCACAAAAGTCACGTGAGATGAAGGGCGTATATTGCCTAATGAGGGGATAAGCAGTCCCATCGACGCGTCTGCTGTTATTCCATAATCCATAATCCATAATGGAGTAGTGATGGTAGAGAGCAACTAAGCAAGCAGGCAAGCAGTTCTTCCCTCAATCCCTCATATCCCCTCCCCCCTCAATATCACCATTATATCATACATCCCCATCTTCCTTCTACACTACTAACAAACATCCATCAATCGATTAATCAATCCCACTCGTCTCACCAACTACCACAAGTCACTCTGAATCAGTATGCCTCGTGAGTGCATTCATTCCCCTCCCACACCATGAGGTGGAGGGCGAACACCCCCCTCGTCCCCCTTTCCCGCATATTGCTTCAGCAGACACCATCGAGAGGGAGGAACATGATGTTATAGAGTGCAGACGCTGATACCGTTCCGCATTGTAGCCAAGAAGTGTAAGTCCCCCCTGCCCCTCACCTCTACACCCATGACGAGCATGTCTCGGAAATCAAGCATGCATACATACGACAACAGCATAAACAACCGAGACGAGCAAGCCTCCCCACTCACCAAGTACCGAAGCTAACGCGACCTTTCCTCTTTCCCAACCACCTCAATTTACTTCACTGCCCTCACGCAACCTATCACCCTTTTCCTGTAACGCGTCTTCATACTGTCCTGTTATACTCGAATACTCGACCCACTCCACAGCTACCACCGGCGCCGCTGCCCCCAAGAAAAAGACCACCGGCAAGCCTTCCGCCTAGTGAGTCGATCTTCCTGTCCGTACTCTTTCACGCCCACACCAATCCCGCACCTACACCAACAAATCTCGCTTCGAACCCCTACTTTGCGAGGTCATTGTCGCACTTGCTCACCCCAATTTCTCCATAGCAACGAGTACATGAAGGTCCAGCTTGCCAAGCTCAAGGCTGACCAGGAGAAGTCTGGCAAGAAGAACGAGCACAAGGTGAGTCGGATCCTTGGCAGCTTCTGCATGATTATCCGCTCGATGGGCACAAGCTGAATGGAGTCCACTCTGCAGGAGAACTTCAAGAAGGTCGCCGAGTCTTGGAGGACTGCGTGAGTGAAGCTCGGAACCCATCAAAAACCAAAGCTGACTTCGGTGTCTTCTCAGCCCCGAGAACCCCGTTCGTGCTGACTTCTTTGCGTTTTACCGTTGACAAGCTAACACGTCTCTCCGATCCTTCAATATCGCAGAAGAACAAGAAGTAAAGCGTCTCTATCTGCTCCTTCTATAGTTTCTCTTTCTCCGGGTATCCGAGTGCTGTAGTATAGCAGTGGACGATGCGATGAGCCGTATTGTATATTGACGATGAGAATATGATGGTGTGAGAGAGGGCGTTGTACTGTTATATGCATTACTTCGTCGTCGTCGTCTCTTCTGCTGTATCTATTGTTATTGTTGTTGTTGCTTCTGTCGTCGCTGCTGCTGCTGAGGTGAATGCCATGTGATCGAGTGTGGGGCCAAGGTAATGGAAATCAGGGTGAATGACGCAAAGCCAAAGTCAAAGTGGTAGAGCGGTAGAGCGGTACGCGCCGATTTAACCGGGGGAAAAGCGAGTTGACAGCATTAGATTAAAATCTTCAATTACCAGCACTACTAGCACATCGCGTCTTTGGCTTTGGTTCCTATCGTCTGGCTGTCCATCCATCGCTTATCGTCCATTGTGCATGACATATCACCTGGATTACTCCGAATCTCAATCGCGGACATTCTGTTTTCTTTTGTGAGACTGCAAGATCGGCATCGACAATTTTGTATATAAGTTAGATCTCTTCGAAATAGAGATAGACGATTTCTATAGACTCTGCCTGCCCTTTCGTTTTTGGTCACGATGTCGAATTACCCTCATTCATCCTCTATAGCCAGCTCGCTCTCCACCTCCCCGTTCGGTGAGTTGCGTACCTCGTACCTCGATCTCACCTAGATCGTGGCCATAGCCCTCCCTGTCGCTGTAGCTGACCAGTGCGTTCTCGCACACGCGCTTCATCGCAGCGGTCCAATCGAATCTCGAAAACCTTATAAACCGATCTCGCACCCACCCTCACCCGCGCCGATCGTCCACCGACTCGCAGCGCGATTACCCACATTACCAACATGACAGCGTGGGCCAGTCGCCAGCGGGATCACCCACAGACGAGCTCGACGCTGCCCAAGGAGGCATAAACGGTTCTACTGCTACTGCTAATGCGAGTACGACTACGCCCGGACGCCGGAGACAGAGCGCGATCACCCAGACTCCCCGCGTGGGCACGATCCAGGAAGCGTCGTATGAGGAGGCCCTCCTTTTCGCTGACGACGATGACCACGATCACGAGGTCGACGAGAGATCGAAGTTGCTCAATGATACGTGGTCCAGGAGAAATTCGCGCGCTTCTAGGCGATCGTACGGCTCGACCAGCGCACCGATAGCAGAGGGTCGATCGCGCCGGATCCACGCGGTGGAAGGGATGACGAGCGCAACGGGCAATAGCCGATCGAGGAGTAAAGCCCGCACGCCCCCGCGCGACGGGGTCGCCCACGGGCGATCAAGTAGCCGAGACACGTCTAGGCGCAACTCGGCGCATGCTCGTGCGCATGGGGATATCGAAGGCGACGCTGAGCGACGAGGACGAGAAGCGACTTCAAGACCGTTATCACGCACTTCCTCGCCTTTCGCCCTCGACCACAACAACAGTGCACGAGCAAGGAGAGAGAGCATCGCAGCATCAGTCACTCGCATGGGAGACGATTCGTCAGGCGACGAAGGCGGAGATGTGGCTCGGGGTCTGGCTGCGACCGGCGGAGGGGCAGCGTTCGGCGCTAAAGCCGGCATGGGAAACAGCGCCGTTGGCGGAAATGGCGCTTTGGGTGTTATGGACTTGGACCCTGTCGAGGAGCTGGACGCGCAGGATCTCGAATTGCCCATCAAACCTGATGGAACGGAAGTGCGCGAGTGGCCAGAGGCGCTCAGAGTGAGTTTGCGTATTCATCATCTTTCGACTTTGCTCGTCTTGAACATGCAGCTTACTCATGTTTCACTGTTCTCAGGCCGAGTTCCCAGTCATTCTACGTCTGGCTATACCAGTCTTCTTCACCCAATTGGCAGAATGGTCCTTGGTCCTCGCCTCAATCGTATCCATCGGTCATCTCGGAACGACAGCGCTGGCCGCCTCGTCGTGAGTCGCTCAACTTGCGTCAATGTACGAGCTAACGAGAACATGACCCAGTCTCGCATCGATGACTGCCTCCGTCTCCTGCTTCTCTATCCTGCAAGGTCTTGCGACTGCTCGTGAGTCTGCACAGATGTACCTCCTGTATGTGAAGCTGACGTGCTGATAGTGGATACTCTTCTTCCTGCCGCCTGGACATCTTCTGATCCGACGAGAGTTGGCCTGTGGACACAGAGAATGTGAGTATCACCGGCGCACATGGAAGGTTCAATCTAGCTGACAGCTCTCATCTAGGTCGGTTGTGATGGCTGTGTCAATGGTGTGTTTGCACCATTCAAATAATATGGCTGTCGGCTAAGACAGATTATACAGCTCCCGATGTACCTGATATGGTGGAACGTGGAAGGAATATTACTGCTCTTCGGACAAGGTGAGTTGTCATTTCTATCATATACGAGAGATACTGACAGTTCTCGCAGACGCCGCGGTGGCGCAGCAGGCTGGAGTGTACCTGCGATGGCTGTCGATCGGTATGCCTGGCTATGCCGGAAACATCGTCATGAAGAAGTGAGACTCCGAGTCTGTGCCACTCTGCATTCACGCGCTCCAGCTGATCTGTCTTTCAGGTACCTCCAATGCCAGAACCTGATGCATGTCCCGACCTACATCTTATTCATCGTATCGCCCGTCAACTTGGTGATGAACTACCTCCTCGTGAGTTGCTGCGGCATGTTCCCTTGAGCTATGACGCTCGTGCTGATAATCGGTGCAGGTCTGGGGTCCACCTCCTGTACGTCTGGGCTTTGTCGGCGCCCCTCTCGCCACCGCCATGTCTTACAACGTCACTGTGAGTACCTGTTTCCGTACTGCATTGCATGACCAAGTTAAAGGCTAAATTGCCACGCAGTTCGTCCTCTCGTCTCTCTGGGTATACTTTTACGCCCCTCGAGAGGCCTTCCACCCGCTCAAATTCGCGCACGTGTTCTCAAAGTTGGGCACAGTCACGTCTCTCGGTTTGGCCGGTACTATCATGGTGAGCACTGACTCTTCTGCATTTACATTGCTCGAGACTGAGTCGTCTCGCTAGCTCTCATCCGAATGGTGGGCTTGGGAAGCTGTTGCGCTCGCCGCGTCCCTTCTGGGCCCTGTCAACCTTGCCGCCCAGTCCGTCTTGCTCTCCACCGCATCCACGTTCTTTCAAATCCCTGCTAGTCTTGGTGTCGCTTCTGCGGTCCGAGTAGGGAACCTCCTTGGATCAGGTCGAGCATGGGAGTCCAAGTGGGCCAGTAGAGCATGTCTGTTCTTGAGCATATTCTTCTCTTTCTTCAACAGGTGGGTCTTCATTCCGCCTTGTCAATTATATGTGGTCAGGCTAATTTGGATATGGGGTAGTGCGATCTGCATGATATTCAAGAAGAACTGGGGATACTTATTCAACAGTGATCCAGAGGTAGTCAAGCTCGTCGCGTCCGTCATGCCGTACATCGCGCTGTTCCAGGTGAGCCTTGCTGTACCTGTATCTGTATCTGTATCTCGATCTTATTCATAGGCACTAACGAGGCACCCGTTATCTGTCTGATTAGGTCGCGGACGGGGTAGCTTCGACCGCAGGCTCGATCCTGCGTTCGCTGGGCCTGCACACGACCGGCGCCCTGATCAACTTGACATCGTACTACATCATCGGACTGCCCCTGGGCATCTGGCTCACATTCGCCGATCGGTTCAAATTGGGGTTGATTGGCCTCTGGATCGGACTGGCCGTCGCGCTCAGTTATGCGAGCGTCGCGGAATTTGCGCTTGTCTGGAGGGCGGATTGGCATCGCGCCGTAGAGAGAGTGCGGGAGCGGTTGGGGCTGCCGGCTATCGGCGAAGTGGGGCAGGATGGGAAGTGGGTCGAGGATGACGTCGACCCCGATGCGGAAGAGCAAGACGGGGAGGACGAGGTCTAGGTTTAGATAACGCGGATCTCGGATGTGGATTGGCATTGCTATCAAGGTGTAATGACGGAATCACGGGATAACGGAATGATCTAGCATGGACAGCATGGGCAGCATGGTAGCATGGATAGCATGGGTTGATAGGACAGTGTGTACGTACAACGTATAATGTACCTAGCCAGCGGATAGTCTTGAGTACTTTTAATGTAAATGTCAACGTCAATGAATGAGTATCTTGATCCTGTCTAACTCGTTGAGCGCAAGTGGAATTTTGTATTGCTGAAGCACCAACACAGCGCAAGGTCCAGAAAGTGCATACAATTGTACAGATCCTCCTCTGACTCCTCCATCGCCCCGCCAATAGCAGTCCACCCTCCACGCTCCACGCTGCACGATTACTATACAATAGGTCGCATGACACGATCGCTCATGCCGACACTGCAATACTAGAAGATGCAGCGCTGCATTATGACGCTCGATAAAGTATGAACAGTTGATCACTTGAATACAGTGGTCAGACGAAAATGGCTCGGCCTGCGAACCGAGGTCGAAAAGGGAAGAAAGAGGGCTGTATGTGACATAGGGAATTGGGAGAAGATGTTCGAAAACGGCTTAATAACCGCGATATTGCGCAGCTTGGGCGTATCTGCGTTCAATACATGTCATTATTGGAAACAAGTTGCCATGATCAACAATCGTCACACTCACGGTCCGTCTGCTCCGCCTGTGGGTCGACCAAGACCGTACTGGTCTGCTGTAGGGAAGGTGAGTTCACCGGGGTACACCTGCTGTTGGTGCTGGTCGCTGCTAAGAGCTTGACCGTGGGTATGGCCGTGACCGTGACCGCTTCCACTACCGATGCTTCCACCGCGCTGGAGGTCTGCGTAGCCTTCGCCGTTGATGGGCTGGTCCTGCGCTGGGTAGTCGGCATACTGGCCCTGCGGGTGAGGTGGGTAGGCATGTTGGTTCTGGTCGTACCCGTGCTGAGCGTAGGCTGCGTCGTAGTCATACTGTTCGTGACCGTTGTGGGCGTATTCGTCCTGCCCGTACATGTAAGCAGCCCCTGCGCCGATACCGGCTCCAGCCATGTTGGTCGTGCCAGCAGTAAAGTCGTGCTCTGGAATGCCAGCGATATGGTTGGGGTCGTCGAGCTCAGCAACGAGCTCCTGCCTCTGTCGGCTGGCGGACGAGTTGGATGCAGTGCGCTGCAGCGTCTTCTCGAAGCTACGTGACAGGTATCAGTGAAACATGTCAAGATCGATCAACGAGCACCACTCACAAGTCGTCGTCCATGGTGTCATTGTGAGGGGAAAAGTCGATGGGCTTCATGCGCGAGCCAAACCTGTTGCTCGGCCTCAGCTTCCACTTCCTGAACGCGGTCCAGCCTGCCGCGGCCAGTCCAACGATGGAAGCAACAACGATGATGGCGATGAGCGCGGTCTTGCTAAGACCTGACGATTTGGTGGTAGTGCTGTCCGACGCAGTGGTAGCTGTGGCGCTATGGGAAGAGGTTGTTGAGCGCGAGGCGGTGGTCACGAGGACAACGGTAGAGTGCACAGTAGAAGCTGCTGATGAGCTTGCGACGGATGATGTGGTAGACTCCACGTCTGACGAAGAGGTGGAGGCAGCCACTTCAGATGTGGATGTGGATGTCGCGAGCTCGGTAGTTGACGACGTTGATGCAACGTCAGATGTGCTCGTGCTCATGATACTGCTGGTGCTGGTACTGCTGCTGGTGGCTGGGACAGGGTCAGCGTTTGCGCCTCCAATGCAGGAAAGAGAGGCGACTTACAAGCCGCAATGGTGCTGCTGACTGTCTCCGGGTCCATAGTAGACGTAGAGGTGGAAGTGACAGCCTGAGACGAAGGTGATCAGCATTCATTTGAATCATTAGCTTTCGATGTTGGTGGCTTACGCTATCGCTGGCCGACGAGGCGACGGTCGAAGAGGCGACAACAGTGGAGCTGGCAGCTGCACTACTAGCCACATCACTAGATTCGACCGCAGTAGAAGCAGCAGCAGCAGAAGTGGACGCAATAGTGCTGGACACAACAGCTGACGCCGAAGCCGATGTAGCATCTGCGGTATCGTTGAAGCCTGCGCCTGCATATTCCCTCGGGACTACTTTGGCGATTCTACTGCCGTCGACGACTGCGCGAGCATGGTGTCGGCGTGGGTGGGCGGGGCTGCCGGCGGGATTGTGCGCCAGGGCCAAAGGAAGGACGAGGAGGGCGGCGGCTGAGAAGTGCATGGCTGTTTTGAGTGTGGTGTAGTGGAGTCTGAGCGATTGTTGAACGAAAGAGAGCAAGAGAGTGTGGAAGTCAGCACGGGTAAGGACAGACTTGAGACGTAAAATTGTGAGATGCGAGGATTTGTGGAAAGCGATGAGGCGACGAAGCGATTGATGCAAAGACGTACTTGGTTCCAGATGAAGGGAGGAGAGGAGATCCAATTGATATTGATGATGATGGTCCCAAAGGCAAGCTGTGCTTCGAGCTAGTATCAGTCAGAGGAAGGAAAGGAGGGATTGGTCGTTTGTTTGGGTTGTTTGGATATAGATGGATAAAGGAGTGTGATTGTCAGACTGGCTGGTTGGGAGTAGAGGTGGGTGGGTGGATGGGGGCTTGTCGTGGACGAGAAATAACAAGTCACAGCGAAAAGAGGACGTTGTTGTTATTGTAGTGAATATAGTTATTGTTGTTGGTGTTGTTGTCGGTGTTGGAGAAGAGATGGTGGGAGATCCACACCGCTCTCGCTCTACGCAGTCTCCCAGTGTCACTGCAAAGCAGCAGAGTCTGGCCACACGCTCACGCTCACGCTGTACCATACAAACGAGTGACCCATTGCCCCATCTGATGAGACACGTTCTCCTATTGTTTTCTTTTCCGTTTTACGCTCGGCCCTGAAAATCAAAAATCGCGAACTCAGTGCCACTTTATTCACTAGCGCGTTTCTTTCCGCTATACACGCGAGGTACCACTGCTAAAGTGTGGGGACATAAGAAGCATCTCTCCTGTCTCATGAATGTGGCAGTTTGAGATTCAGCATTGAACTCGGAGACAAGTGGAGGTGAGCTTGTGCAGCATCCAGCATTACCGAAGCATCTATAGCTAATACGACAGCGTTCTATCATGATAGGTGTAATATGAGGAAGTTCCAGCATGGCCCTCAGAACAACATAGCCTGTGCAGGCGCAGCGATCTTTTATCTAGATACACCACTTCGATCCGGCTCATCTTAGCACGTTCGATCATGTCAAAGCAAGCAGGACCGTCCCTCATCCACGTCCCAAATCTCTTCTCGGTAGTCGAAGCGGGCGTGTACAGGTGTGCGAGTCCTACACCGGCGCAGGTGAGTGCCAGACCTTGACAGAGATCGCTTCTCCGTGTCTGTCGGGCAGTCCTCTTCGCACGTGCTGATGCTTGATTGGTGCAGGTCCCGTTCCTTGCCAGCCTCGGACTGAAGACGATCATCTCGCTCACCCCCGAACATCCCATAAAGCCCTTACTCAACTACACCAGATCCACAGGGATAGACTTCGTACGTACCATCCACATGCTTGACCATATAACTGCTCGAATATACAGCGCTCAGTGCTGATTCTGTTGATGGATAGATCCACCTCGGACTCAACCTCTGGCGACCGCCTGGACTCGAATGGAAGCCTATACGGGATGAGATCGTCAAGGCGACGCTAGAGAAATACAT
>JALPBZ010000286.1:0-17633 GCA_026538355.1 Cryptococcus sp. GC_Crypt_5
GATACGAGGAGAGGGTGGTATCCGTACTCGAGTATATGTAGTACGAGTATACCTTATTCCGATCGCATGCTGGCCAGAGTCGTTTGGTGGGAATGACGTAGTATTCCATCACGTGACTGATTCCAGCATTCTCTACTCGTACAGTTACGAGACCAATACCAAGTGTTTATCAATCACTCAATATTATTGCTTGATGCATTCTCGCCTCCACAGCAGACAGCGCACAGTCGACTCATAGCAATTGCAAAACAAGATGAGCGGAACCGATACACAGACACAGACGCAATGCGAGGACTGCCCCCCGACTCACGTCCAGCCAGCGAGCGACAAGTCCATGGCGCACGTCCCAGCTGCTGAAGTGGACACGAGTCTCGGTGCGCCAGAGGGCAGTCGAGCGCGTGTGCAAGAGCAAGCACACGCACCTGCGCCTTTAGGTGCGCCGGAGACATCCCCTAAGCAGAGCACAAATGGGGATGCTGCGCAAGGCAGTACGGCGTCGACGTCGACGGAGAATATTCTCCCGCCCAAGCCTGTGAAGCCCAGTTTGGTCATAGAGTTCTGCGATCGGTGTCGGTGGTGCGTATCGTTATACTCTTCCTCAACCTCCGTGTCTCTTCCAGCCCCTTTGTCCCACTGCCCTCTGCCCTCTACCCAGTCTGCTATAAACCATGCAGCGCTGAAAGGTAAAAATCAGCTAAGAGCTTACCAAACACCTGTGAAATGCAATACAGGGCACCAAGAGCGACATGGATCCAAACGGAATTATTCCTCACATTTCCCAGTCCGCTGATACGAAGCATAACGCTCATCCCGCTCAATGCGCCTGAGACCGGGGGTCGGTTCAGGGTCTGGTTAGATCTAGGCGACAGCTCAGGCGACAAGCTGGTGTGGGATAGGAAGGTGAGTCTTTTCCTCTGCACCTCATTACCTATTTCTCGCACTTCTCTCCCTTCAGTGAGAGTCGGGTTAAATGATCATGAGACGAAGACAAGAAGGAGTACCGAGGCTGAGGCTGAGCTGATCTGATCTGATTTCGACTTATGACCTCGCCTCGCAGACCGAAGGCGGCTTCCCGGAGCTGAAGATCCTCAAACAAAGGATCCGGAATCACGTTCAACCGACTCTCGATCTCGGACATTCCGACGCACATGGTAAAGACAAGTAGATCCGAAGATCCGACTTTGGGCTTGGCTTAGAGTGGTGATCGACCATCACACTTAGTTTGGGATATCAGGTGTGATAGAAGGCTATCAGATGCTACTGTAGATCGTTGTATGTAAGATGATACACTTCGCAAGTGACATCGACCGCCTGACATAGTCACTGTCAAGGCACAAATGGAACTCCGCCGCACGGCCCAGACATCCATTGCTTGATGATAGTACATGCATCACGCTCCGTGCCAGTCTACGCAAGAATACACATACCTCACTTCCGCCTAAACGCATTCTTCGAAGCACTTCTTCCAGGATGTCTCCTCTTCGTCCGTCCTCCACGACCAGCTTCCTCATCATCGTCCTCTTCCCTACCGCCTTTCTCCATGCCCGCGCCAAACCTCTCGACGCGATCCTTCCTCCGCGTGCCACCAGAATACTCATCTTGCTCATCCCTTTCTCCATCCGATCCCCCGTGTGCACCTCCACCACGAGGTTTCGACGATGGGATGAAAGACATTTCCATCCCTCCGTCAGCGGAACGTCGCATTGCCAGTACGCTCGGGTCGACAGCTGCCGAAGTCCCAGCGCCGGATTTACTCTGCGATGAGCTTGAGCCGGATCCGGAGGGACCACTGTGCAGTCGCTGGCCGAACGTCGATTGTGCGCGGGATGACGATGCGTCTTTGCCGCCAACCACCAGACGAGGCTGGGAGCTCGGTAATGGTCGCGGGCGCCGTTCGGACGGCTTGAGTAATCGGGGATCGTATTGCGATAGATCTACACAGATCTTTGTCAGGATCACCGTCACTCCGCCGTAGATTGCAGAAGTTGGACTCACTGCCATCGTCACTGTCCTCGCTACCGCTCTGCTCATCCTCGTCCTCGCTCTCCTCGAGCCCTGAGGACGAACGATCACTCTCGTCTTCCTCGTCTTGAACAGCGGTCTTACGCTTAGCCTAAACGACGCGCATTAGCGAGATACTGCGTATGGAATAAAGAGGACATACGTTGTTGTTGACAGTTGCAGGATTGAGCAAAGCGAACTCTCTGCTCGCTTCGTCAACCTCGAAGTCGGGGTTCTCGAAGATCTCCTTGAATCGCGGATCTTCAAGCAATTTGCCTCGTGTCGGCTCTTCCTCCTCATCTTCCTCTTGCTCGTGATCATCGCCATCCGCTCGTTCTGCCCTTCGCTCCTTCCTCTTCTTCTCCAGAGCAGCTTCGCGCTCTTCCGTGCGACGCACGCGTTCAGCCAACGCCTTGTTGACTTTCGGCTGGTCTTTCCTCGCCCTGATACGGGATTCCGATTTCGCCTTGAGTTTCTCGGACACGATCCGATCTCGGTACTCGGTGTAGGATTGTGGGTTGGCGATGAGTCGGGCGGTGGTGTACAGCTTGAGCGAGAGGAAGTAGCCGTGCATATATGGCTTGAGCGCTGGCGTGCCGATAAGATGCGTGAGGCCAAGTCTGCAAATATGCTCTGTCAGCTATCATCATACCATGTTCGTGGATAGGAATGCTCACGTTTCCAGCTCGGCCTTGTCGACGAATTTGAAGTCGGCATAAGCACTCTTTCCAGCGCCTCCAGTCATGTCGTCCCCTAGCTCCTCTGTGACCGAGTCGAGGAAGCTAGCCCACTTCGGTGCCGGACCAACCTCTGGAATGTAGTATGAAGACAACTGCGGTGCGTCACACGCCACGAACATGAGACCGGAGTGGGGAACAGGATGCAGGTCCACAAGTGTTGCTGGAGGATGCAGTGATAGTTGATTGGACGAGGGCTGATCGAAGCATACCTTGTCAGCTTGCTTGTATTATCGTTTGCCATAGATGACGACTTACATCCTTCTTGTCCCAGATCTTGATGACTTTACTGTCGGCACTGATCACTCTTCCAGAGTCTTCTTGCGCTCCTCCACCGCGTAACCAATCGACCTTTCTTATTGGTTCGCCATAACCTTGATCCTTCACTGCAAATGGTGTAGGACTTCGCAAATCATACAGCAACGTATGACCTGTTGATGTGCCCACCGCGAGGGACAGACCGTCTGTAGGATGTGATGTCATGGCGGTGATAGAGAGCTTCTGTTGAGGGGCAAATGATGATTCGTCGTATGATTGCGCTGGGAGTAGCGTTGATGCAGGAAGATTTAGTCGTGTGAGAGCTGATCTGGATCTCGGATCCCAGAACTCGACTACACCGCCGCCGCCATCAAGACCAAAGCTCCACAGTCCATGACGCGGATTGACTTCGACGACATTGACACCCTCCACTTCGTCCTCTCGACCATCTTTCCATCCCTGGGCGACTTGCAGTGGTGTCATATATCGCCCTTCTTCCAGGTTGAACCGGTACACCTCTGTGCCCGTACATCCGACGATGGCGTCAGCTGATGGACCGTGATATGCGAGTGCTCGGCCATATGTCGGTAAGCGCAGTGTATGGTGGAGACCCATCTGCGTGTGAAGGGAGAGTGATCTATCTCTTTGGAGATGCAGCGTTTTGGTCCAGTCGGACGACAGGATCTAAAGCGTGATCCATAAGCACTGTGACTTCTGGTAGAGTCAAGGGTGGTCTGGGCGGCACTCACGACGAAATCGACATTCTCCGCATCTGTGACTCTTTCAAACTTGACAGTCAACTGCTCCAGATCCCACACTTTCATCATAGGCTTATACGTTCCAGTCGCAATAGCATGCTGGCCATCTTCCGTCGTCTTGATCTTAATAGCTGATCCTGGGAACGCGAAGTCCTGCACAAGCTCCAATTGGCCTATCTGATGTTGCGTCTTGGTGCGTTTCTTGTTCTTGGACGGACGCGATTTGATCGCTAGCCATGATGGCAAGGATTGGGAGGATGTCGAGGACGGTCCATTAACCGTGTACACCTTCGGGAACGAGGTCATGGCGGGATATCGTGTGTGAGAGGAGTGGTCGACGCCCTTGATGCCTTATCAGGGTCCTGTGCTCTTGTCTGTCCGTTCACACGTAGCGCTGACGGAGAATCGGGTGTATGTCTCGAGCAAGTCCAAGCTGTCGAAGCACTTTCAAGGACGAATCAACACATTAGCAGTCTCGTCAAGCAGACAAATCTGAAAATTATTTTAACCGGTCAGGTCAGTGGCAAATACTCAAAATCCCTAATCTGTCGACGTCATGACTTTCACCCTCTTCGCTGATGCGGTCACTCTATAATTCGGCATTGTGCTCAGCTTCAACGTTGCTCTCGATCTCTACAGCAGGACTTACCACGCAACACGACCACCATGTCCGCCAGAATCCCGCTTGGATTATCCCAATGCTTGTTACGGAGTCAGAGATTACCGCTGTCGCCCATCTCACCCGCACGGCGGGCAGTGCAGCAGGGTTTCTTCAACCCCACGCCTTTCGCGCTGTCTAGAGCAGGTCCCAGTCGAACTTTCGTCTCCTCCACTACTCCTTTTAGATTGACTGCACCAGCATCGTTCACTTCACATCTTATCAGAAGAGCATTCAGCACAAGTCCGAAGAGCCTGGTACGATCGACATACTTTGCCCGAGGCGGTTCAGGTGGAGGATACGGTGGAAATCCCGGACCAGCAGGATGGTTCTCGCGATTACGGCGGCGGATCGACGCGATCGAGCCTATGCACTTGGTCAGCTGAACAGCTCATATATAGGCTTGAGTTATAGCTGATAGAAGGATTCTTCTTTTGGTAGATTTACGGGATCATCGGCGCCAACGTCGTCGTCTTTGGCCTGTGGCAATACGCCATCACGACAGCGGTGAGCATTGCATCATCGCCTATTGCTCAATACGTCTCTCGTGGTATTCATTCAGCTGACAAAATCGTGATTTCTGGACGATAGCAACGATTCCGGGATCCGAGCTTGTTCATGTTCCTGCAAAAGAATTTCATTCTTAACGAAGCCAATGTCTTTTCAGGTAGAGTGTACGTCTTCAACCTGTCTCCCTGCTGCCAGCCTTCCGAGCTTCTCAATGGGTACTAGCCGAGCTGACATGCCGAACTTCGTAGGTGGACTCTGATAACGAGCGCGTTCTCGCATATGAGCGGATCGCACATCCTCGTCAACTGTCTCGGTCTATATTTTGTTGCTCCTGCCGCAGCCGGGTGAGTCGCAATCCCTCCAACACCCCGATTGTCAAAGTACCGTCACTGATGCGATGACATCCTGTCACTACAGCCTAGTAGGCTCGTCAGCATTCCTAGGCTTGTACCTCGGAGGTGAGTCACCGGGCCATCAATTACCGTCTAGGTAGATCGTCGGATAGTGTAGTTGACTCGTACCTCTAATTCAGCCGGAGTGTTCTCATCCCTCGTCTCCCTCACATGGCACCGATTGCAGAATCACAGATGGATGGGATCTGAAGGGGCTTCCGGCGCTATCTACTCGTGTCTCGGTGAGTGCCCAAGCTGCCAATCACGGACAGCTGCTAATTAGCCATTCGCATATCTGATCTCGCCTGCTCTGAATTCGACTCCGACCTCATTTCGGACGACTGCAGCGTTTTACGGCGCTCTCTTCCCCCAAAGCCAGGTACTCATGTTCTTCGTCATCCCCATGCCTGTATGGGTGGCCATCAGCGGTCTCTTCGCGGTACGTCTTCCTTCACTCACTCTGCAGGACATCGCGTGATTCTGACTCGGAACTCGCTATATCAGTGGGACTTTTATTCCGCTTTATTACGCCCGCAATCAGGCACCGACTCTGCTGGGCATCTAGGTGGTATCCTATTCGGTCTCGCCGCTGCATTGCGCATTCGCCGTGGCCGTATCCCTCGATGGTGATCGGGATGCACTTGGAAATGTGACGCCCGTGCAACTCGTCAACGCGTCAAAACTTGGTACAGCGATAGTACACTCCTCATGCATGTTATGATGCGCGTGTGCGATGGGTATCTAATGCGAACAAGATATCAAGTAACAAGGTATGACGAAAGTAGCACTATGGTCGTGACGTATTTGAGAATAATGACAACATTGAGTCCGAACGCGTTTGCGTCAGGTTATCCGAAGTATATCGAGTGACGTTCTTTCACCCGCCGTAGATTCTACTGTACAAAGATTGTCCGTGAGATGACCGAAGACTAAAGACCGAATGAAAGCCCAAAATAGAGACACCGAGCGCGTGGGAAGTGAGATCAAAGTAAGACTTTGCCATTGTACGCCTTCCGAGCGTGGGGCTGATAGTCGTCCACTTCTCTTTCTTGCAGACGATCGGCATTGGTATTGTCTCGTCCGCGCTTCATGGCGTTGGTATCCTTCTCCACTCTGGTGCGCTTGCCGTTCTCGTTCAAGTCCTCGGTCTCGGTCTCGGTCTGCTCTTCGTTGGCGACAACGGGGAGCACGGCGTCGCCGCTCACATCGGCTGTCGTGTCTGCTTCTACGACAAGAGCGGGAATGGGGACAGGTGCAGGTGCAACCACAACTTCTTCGACGGGCTTAGCGGGCTTCTTGGCTCGTCGCCTGTAAGCTCCAGGAATCACTTCCATGGTCTCGAAACGACGTTGAAGACCGCCTTCAGCGTGGAAGAGAGTAATGTCGTCCGAACCGCCGATGGAGACAAAGTCCAACAGGATGTTTGGCACGGTGCGTCGGCCAGTAAGACGTTGTAGTAAGGTTTGCAGCTTGTCCATGTCGGCTGAGAACAAGAGTCAGCTTGATACTTGCCATCTGTTTTGAGAGCAACTTACATCGCTGGTCAAGCTCAATGATGAATGGGGCTGGGGACAGGTGGTATTCGCCGAGGATCGATTTGGCCTTCTTGGAGTATGGGCAGTGGGTCTACAGAAGCACTTTAGCATGAGAATTGATTGAGAGCGCTGCGCAATCAACTTACCTTGGAGAAGACAACAATCCTGTAACGCTTCTTGGCGAACTCGGCCCAACCATTGTCAAAGATCTCATCGCCTTCTTCTCCACTGTCGATTTCTTGAAGTAACCGCTCCATGCCCCTTCCACCGATTTTGCGCAAGTACTGCTTGGTTGGCACTTCCCATGACTGGGGGATGATACCACCCTCTGTGAGCCACCACACTAAAGCACGAAGAGATTGTTCTCGGTCATGTTCGATGACATCCTGTCGGTGAGCGAGAAGTTCCGCTTCGGCCGCTTCCTCTTCTGCGGATTTTGGCACTGGATCGGTGTACGAGTCCCAGAACAAGTCGTCTTCTGCGATGAGTTCGTCCTCGTCTGCGAGCAGTAATGAGACGCCGTTATCTGCTTCGCCCTCAGGGAGGTGAACACGATGTTGATGTTCTTCGTCCGAGAACGAAGATTCGCGACTGTACACGTGCAGTCGACTTTCAGTGTTGAATTGTCTGACTTCGGATGATCCGCGCAGGGACACGAAAAGGAAGAAAGCGATGGTGAAAAGACCGCCGACGGTGAGGGGCAAAGCATAGTGTGCCGCACGGTTTTTCACTGTATATGAGAATCGTCGGGCGGTGGATCGACCAGGTGAGTTGACGTGTCCCGAAAGTGGAAGAATGGGAGCGCCCATGCTGTCAGAGGATGAAGAGGAGAATGGGATCTTGATTATTGGTAGGCTGAATGCGCGTCTGGGTTGGTCAAAATTGGCGCCTGGGGGTACGAGCTTCTCTGATCGGAAAGGCGACGACGATGAAGACGCTGCGACCGAGCCGTACATTGCTGTTTTGACGAGAGTCACAAAGAGTGTGACACAGAATTCGGTTATGTGAAGACAACGAGATGGGGGAGTTGAGGAGGGTCACGTTCAAAATCGGGTTAAGAGGAACAAGTACAGGTAGTTCCTGTTCGATTTGTTCCTTGCCCTCCGTCACTGGTGTTTCTCCGCGGGTGGGACGTATGTGCGTATGGGCGATTGGAAAAAGCAAGGGAGAAGGGGGCTAAACAAGCTTATAGCTCGTATTGAGTAAAGGATGCCTGTCTAGTTTTTCCCTATTGTATCACTACTAGACCACAATGAGAACTGGAGACTGTGTCTCGGTTGTAGCGTATTATCCGAGGCGATGTGTTCTCGTCCTGCTTTGACGCGGCGGTCTGTGCTGGAATGCAACGCCAAGGTCCGGAGCAGTCCGACAGGAAAGCCGGCGACAATGACGACTACTGCTGCTGGTGTTGATGTCCGGTGGTTGCTGTATGAACGTTTGCAGGTGGCAGTGTGACAAGGTGAAGAAGGCACAGTTGTGAACTGACACTAGTGTAGGGTAAAAGGTTGAAGGGCGACGCGGAATGTCTCGCACTGCCCGCTTTGGGGGAGAGAATCGGATGCGGATGCCGGATTGTTAGAGGCGTCGGTACTGCGCCGTAGCAGTACTGTAACGTGTCGGGTGTTTGGGTGTGTGAGGTGATGGATTATAGTCGAGTATGCAGTCGAGTACTCGGACGAAAGATAGCAGGACAAAAGAGTGTGGTGTTGGGCAGAAGGTTTTGATATAGAGAGAGACGTTTGCTGAAAAGCGGAAAAGAGGCTGCGGCAAGAAGGTACAATTCCACTTTCATGCACCTTGTCTTAAAGCAGTCGACGCCTTCCAAGTGCTACAATCTACGCATAGTACCCGTTGCCGCATGCATACTACTCGTATTATGAATTGGCGGTTGATCGCTGTTGATCGCCCAAACAAACCTGAAGCTGGCGTCGTAATAAAGTGAAAAGGAGTAAAGGTGAAAACGCCTTCGCACCCAGTGTAGTGTACCAACAAGCAATCGCCTGGGGTGCCGTAAGTGATCTTCCGGGCGGCGCCCGTGGAAGCGTAGTGCCGAGCCAGAGTATACAGCGGTAACACGGAGTAACGGTAGATAGACCCTTGTGCTCATCTGACGGACACTCGGGCATGCATGTCTGCTCATTTGTATAAGAGATAAGCATCCGTTTGTGCGATACATCTCTATCGCCACTGTTTCACAAGACGACGGACGCTTGTGTATGTTGTGCATGTAAACAAGTTGTATGCGAAGCAAGGGCTGCAGGTGGTACAGTTCAAGGTGATAGCGCCGGGATTGAGAACCTAGACTAGGAGTGAGAATCACCGGCATCGACTACGAGGTGACTATGGGCTATGTAGGCAAAGCTAATGAGGTACCAATGGGATGAGACATGTATCCTCCACTGACTCTTGACTCTGCTTTCGCCCTTTGGTGAAATATAAAGCTTGAATTGCTGGACCCGGAGGGTTGTAGACTTATATTACCTTTTTCAGGCAAACGCCTTACTAATACTGCGTAAAGTAGCTGTAGAGCACAAAGCCATCCTGTCCGATAGTACAAACTCTATTCACCTCCAACCCTAATCCTTATGAACTGTGAACGACAGATACTTAAGCTATACCTATGAATCGATCCAGCTTTCGCTCGGGCACGGACTCGCCGAGATCATTGGCAGTGCGTGTGCACCGGCACCGGCATCAGCGGTTTCCCTGTGCACTAGCATAGCGAGTAGTGTCACGCTGGCCGCGCAGTACGAGTTCCTTCCGCTTAGTCTAGTTCCGACAAAGCCGTCAACAAAGCTTGGCATTCAGCGTATGCACCACGCTGCCTGACGACAGCATGCATGGCGACTCGTGGTCATCGATGATACACGCGCGCCTGCTTTGACAGCTCATGAGACTATGACTAAACTCATGTGGCATAGAAGCAATCGATAACGTTCAGTGAGCATACAGCACATACGTATACCGAGTTGCATAATCGCTGCTTGGCACACCGATCGAAATAGTCTATCTATCTGCTCTCTCGTGAGTGCCGCACAGGCATATGCCGAAAACCAGTATCGCAGCTTACTTGTCGTTATTACTACTGAAACGCAGAACCGATCACCAGGACATACTGATGTACAGCCATTGCATTGCTTTTGCGATGCCTATGGGTTTTACGCGAAATGGCAGCGCAGATATGTCTCGCGACGCCTTGACCAGGGCAGGAACGGGCGTCGGGCGGCCGTCGATCACTGCTTGTTGCTCAATGTTCCGTATTAAGCGGTTAAGCGGTCAGTGGGTAGTGGGCAACCATCGAGAGTTCGTTTTGTCTCGTACCATGAGATGGCAGTCGTACATCGTACATCGCCATTTGGCACGTATCACGAAGTTCTCTAGATAGCGGTAATGCATGCACCAAGCTCACGTTCGTTCCTTGCCTCTATTCTGGATATCACTATCCGAAAGACCGCTCGTCGATCTGGCGACGCCACCATAACGGTATGTGGCACTGACGACGGAAGCGGATAAACGTATACTGCAGTACTCGCATCACCTAATCACTGGGAACAACGTAAGTGATTACTCATACTGTACTTTAGACAACAATTCGGTTCTTCGGTCGCGTTACTCGCGTCGTCGATCATTACTGCGGTGAATGCTTGAGTGAGGTGGTACAGCCACCTCGCTCGCCGATGTACTCTTGGCAGTACGCGCTTGCACGAGACGGTACAGCTGACTGCTGAATGCTGCGCGCTGAGGACTGAGTACTACAATGCACTGACCACTAAGCACGAATCACTAATCGGTACACGAAAAGACAGACGAACGCGCAGCCCCGCAGTAATTCGCAGAAAGAATGGCAACTTGCTCGGTACGTGCTCGCTTCAACTGTGTTCTCTCAGGCACGGAACAGATCTGTTTACTGTGGTCAATTACGATGCAGATCTCTGTCGTACTCCCGCGGTGCATTGGATCCCATCACTTGTCATTGTGTTGTCGCACGTCCGCAGATCGCGGTGCTCGATCTGCCTTACTTCTCGGACAAGCGAGACGCGATGGTCTGAAGCTGATGGTGGAGTGAGGTTGATGCGAAGTAAGGCGCCTTGTGCCTTTTCTCTGAGATCTTAGAGATAAGAGCAATACGAAGGCTTGCAACACCGCACCGCATACTATGCACTGATGTATGATGGTATCTATGTGCCCGCTTAAAATTCTCCTGGCGAACAGATGCCATCTCGTCGCAGTCAATCAATCTCAGATGCTGGATTCAGCGTTGTAGGGAGGAACAAGATCGGCTGGCCCAATGCGATCTGAAAGGCATCTGACCCAAGGAGGCTAGCGATATCGGCACCTACAGTACCTCGTTATGATGTGAACTGCTGGATATGCTAGCGTCCCAGCTATGGTCTCGCAGGTTTCTGACGGTTTTAGCAGTCCAGAACGAGTAACGTCTGCTCTTGTTTCGGTGTTTCCGAAGTCAGTACTACACTATCCAGAATGCGAGGACGATTGTTACTACGCCATATCCTGATGCTCGAATGCCAGGTGCAACAAAAAGCCCTGTCGGTCGACGAGAGCGATAAGTGTCGGCGTGCAAGTCTTATTGTTAGGCCGGGTACGTGTGAATTTACTCGACGCGTGAGAAACACCAGGCCTTTGCAATTCAGCTAACAGCGTGTGACACAGATGTGTTATAACTCGGACTGATGAGACGTATGATGGGCTTTCACTGCATGAGGGCGCCGCTTGGGGCTAGATTTCACTAGATCGTTACCGGTTGTCAAAGTCGAGAAGCGTGAAACGTGGACAGCATTTCTATCAGTCCCACATCACACTATATGGAATGATATCGCTAGCAATACAGAAGCTGACATCCGCCTGCACCTGGCTTTCTTGCACATTTGATCGTATGCATGCATACTTCAGTACTCAGCGGGCACAGACGATATCGGCCGACGAAACCCGCAGTGTTATGAGTGCCACTCAGTCCAGTGCCACATTTCCGATATTACCGAGGTAGTGGTTGGTTCGCCACTCGCGCAGCGGAGTCAGCGCCTAATTACGTCGATGCCTCGGCATATGCTCCTCTACCACTGTAGACTTTTGCACAGTGTCTTATCTCTTATTCTCACTCCAACTACATACATATCCAACCAACAACTAGTTAAAGCAAACTACATCCAACAACCTTCAACAAGATGATGCGAACAGCCCTCTTCCGATCTACCGCCGCGGCCGCTGCCGTCACTGGCGCCTCGTCGTCGTTCGCCCGACCCGCTCTGCGCACAGCGAGACCGATCGTCGCTCGATCCCTCCGTATTCAGCAGAGGGGATACCACGAGAAGGTCATTGACCACTATGAGAACCCTAGGAATGTGAGTGGTGCAGCATCAACTGGCTTGTCATTGCCGTCAAAGCAGTCTCACCTGCACAACTGTGCGGTGGTGGAGCAATCGGCCGGCTTATCTGATATGATCTATCTGTATACTGACTTACAACAATGATGATAGGTCGGAAACCTCCCCAAGGCAGACCAGGATGTCGGGACCGGCCTCGTCGGTGCACCAGGTCGGTGCATATATGATACCCGCGAGATTAGCTGACTAATGCAAATTTTGATCCCACCCTCGTAGCCTGCGGCGATGTCATGAAGCTCCAGATTCGAGTTGGTGAAGACGGTGTGATCAGCGAAGTCAAGTTCAAGACATTCGGATGCGGATCAGCCATTGCTTCATCGTCATACATGACTGAGAGAGTAAAGGGCATGACCCTCGAGCAGGCTGGCGCAGTCAAGAACACCGAGATTGCCAAGGAGCTCTGTCTCCCTCCTGTCAAGCGTGAGTCGCAATCAAACATCGGACGAATGTTGAATAAGGCTGACTATCCATGTGATGTGTAGTCCACTGCTCTCTCCTCGCTGAGGACGCTATCAAGTCCGCCATCAAGGACTACCAGACCAAGCGACAGAAGCGACTTGCTGGTGCCTCGGTGAGTACCAGACCTACAAATAAGATAGCACCGAATTGACAGTCCGGTCTGATGTAGGCTCCTCCCCCTCAAGCTGCGCAACAGGTAGCTGCTTCTGCTTGATTTATGATTACCAAAGGAAAATCAAAACAAAAAAGGAGGAAGACGTCTCGTTCGAAGTCATGATGAATATGATTTTGAGTAGTCCGTAGATTAGTCTGCCATTGGCGTAGCAGACAGGATCTCGTTCGAAAAGTGTGTAGCTGTATTCCGTATTTCTCGCGTATGACGAGTATGACCTGATGTACAAGTAATGACCGTTTCGCGTTGCGGTTGTCGCCCCCCATATGGCATATGGTAGCCTGATATCTAACTGTATAGCATCTGTTTTGTGAAGAGAGATCAGCGTTCAGGTGTCTACCTGAATTACGAGAGGATGAGTAAGATAAATCGAGTTAGGCATGCAAGAAAGGCGTCAGCAAGAGGCAAAAACACGCGCCTTTTTTGAAGTGATCGCCACGAGGCGCCCCCGACTCCCGCTTTTCTTGGTTATGCGAGTAACGCGCCGCACCCCACTCCGGAGGATACTCATTCCGTTGCAAGTGGTTTAAGGCCACAAGAAGATCAGCCCACGCACGTCAGCTCCGTCGACAGTACGCCGGTATCATAGCGAGCACAGGTGGCATAGAAGCCAAGAGGAACGCTAAATTGGCCTTTTCGAGCGCGATTCATACCAGTAATACCCGAACTAGAGTAGCCAACTTGAACTGGCGTCGATCACGAATCAATCACTCCTCGCTCTCCACCTACAAGACTCGTGGTATACTAGCTTCGACTCTCCGACTTACATCGCGCTCCGTCGTCTTTACCACCTTGATTCATCAGGACTAGACCGTCAGTGTCTCAGCCAACGCCTCAGTCACAGCCCGAGTGGAATACGGGATCAGCCTGTCACGCGGTGCGAGTCGGATTCAATCGGTTCTTCTGGATCACTCGGCATGTCACGCTTCTCCTCTTAGCCTCAGCCGCCCCGGTCAACCATCATCTCCTCACTCCTGGCACTTCTTGCCAAACGTACCCAACGCGTCTATTAGCTAAACGACAGCTAAATCCACTCCGCCCTTCACCCCTCTCGCCATGTCTTCCCTAGCTTCTCCACCACCGCCTTCGACACCATACTCAGCCTCCTCCCTATCAGCATCCACATCGACCAACGCCTCGAGTGTCGATTATCATGCCTCGCCTGCTCCATCATCTGGCGCAGGACCGAGCAGCGCCAGTTCATCAAAATGGAAGAACGTCTTCAAGCTCGGCCGGACGGGATCAAGCGTTGGGAAGGGTAAAGAGAACAGGCCCGCATTGGCTGCAACAGGAGGCGCCGAAAGAGTCCTCAGCGGTGACAAGACCGCTCTGACGAGCTCTCCGATCGAACAAATCACAGAGATTCGATATCCTCCACGTATCCCTCAAGTCAGGTCGGTCACTGAGCCTGGCCCGGTCCCTCTTGCTCGTACAAGCGCGAAGGAGTCACACACACCAACTATAGAGGTACAACCGGATTTATCAGCGGATACTTCAGCTAGCGCAGCGCATAACATACATCCGCTCGGCCCTGAAGTTGAGACATCCGACGATCATGCCGCCGGCCTGAGGTCTGCGCACTCGATATCCACCTCGATGTCGAGCGAGCGGGCCCGATCACAATCGAGAATCACCCACGAGTCAGTCGCGCGATCTTCGCACTCGTCTGGATCGCGCATCGCGTCCACTCCTGCCTCTTCGTCTCAGCTTGGCGTCTCGACGACGCCTGCTCGGTCACCTGGCCTTGGTATAGGCTCATCGTTCAAAAATCGATTCTTCTCTACCCCAAACTCGGCATCAGCTCCATCTTCAGCGAGCAAAAGCAAAACCGATAAATACCGTGGACTGGGAAGAGAGGTATCTCCCGGTGCGTCGACCTCGACTCGAAAAAAGTCTGTCGGCTCGTCCACCAGTGCCTCGTCAGCCGCTCGCTCGCCCTCAGCTTCGTCGCCGCGTACACCTGGGAAGCCAAAGCGGGACCTATCATACTCCTCGGGACATCTGCCCACACCGCCAGACTCCCATGGCGGCGCCACAACGCCCAGCAAGGGCTCAGCAGCTACAAGATTTCTGCGGCGTGTGGTCTCGGCGCCAAATACGAAAGCTCTACTCGCCTCAAATCTGTTTAGCAACGCTCCTGAAGTACCGCCGTTGCCGTCTCCGACCAAAGAGAAATCCTCTTCCCCTCTCGTCATTGTCGGGGAAGGCGAGATAGACCTGTCGTCGTCCCCGCCTTCACAGCCACCCCCTGCTCAACCATCTCAAACACCATCAACGTCGTCTCGCGCCGCCTCGCCATCACCTACACCGTTCCCTCATCGTCCTACAAACGGCTCAAATCTCGTCCCCTCGAACTTGTCTGCAACAGGAACAAGAGCTTCAAGGGCGCATACTACAAGTGCGGCGACACCAAAGAACGTCAGGGAGCTGCAAATGCACCTAGGCTTGGGCTCGCCGCAAGAGTCCCATCACAAGCAAGTCTTTAGAAGAACGTATAGTAGCAATTCTATCAAGACTCGCTCTGTAAGTCTCATCTCGTTCATCATCTTCAGCGTCAATGTCTGATAGGACAACAGGTCGAAGTCACGCCTTCGTCGTTCGAGAAGATCAAGCTCCTGGGCAAGGGCGACGTTGGCAAGGTATACCTGGTCAGGGAGAAGAAGACGGACAAGCTGTTCGCCATGAAGGGTTGGTAGCTCGATACAGCATCGGTCGTCATTGGCTGATTGTCCTGCTTAGTCTTGTCAAAGAAAGAGATGATCAAGCGGAACAAGATCAAGCGTGCCTTGGCGGAACAGGAGATTCTGGCGACAGCCAATCACCCATTCATAGTTACGCTTTTCCACTCATTCCAATCCCAAGACTACCTGTTCTTCGTGCTCGACGTGAGTAGATCCCTTTTCGGTAGACTTCCCTTGCAATACTGACCCGCTACGCAGTACTGCATGGGCGGAGAGTTCTTCCGTGCTTTACAGACGAGACCGGGCAAATGTCTGTCGGAAGAACATGCCAAGTTCTATGCGGCCGAAGTGACGGCTGCCTTGGAGTATCTGCACCTGAACGGCTACATCTACCGAGACCTCAAGCCAGAAAGTGAGTAGAGTCTCTATTCCTCGCCGTATCACAGAATTGACCAAGTTTGCCTACGATAGATATCCTCTTGCATCAGTCCGGCCACATCATGTTGTCCGACTTTGACTTGTCGAAGCAATCTGGCGAGGCTGGCGGGGCACCGGCCGGCATCAAGCATGGTGGACCGAACGGGGTGAGTGGACAACATCGTCCATCGAAAATTCGCCTGTGCTAATGCGCATCGGATAGACTATCCTGGTGGATACACGTTCATGCATAGCGGACTTCAGAACCAACTCGTTTGTCGGTACGGAAGGTGAGCTAATCCGTGTACGAGATTCGTTCCAGGCAGCTGACAGTGTGCGCAGAGTACATCGCTCCCGAGGTTATCAAGGGCAATAGTCACTCTTCTGCTGTCGACTGGTGGACTTTGGGCATTCTAGTTTACGAGATGATTGTGCGTTGACTGTGACCACTCGAAGTCATATATCAAAGGGAATGACTTGGCTGACGCCATACTTGCACAGTTCGCCACAACACCGTTCAAGGGCCCCAACCGAAATGCGACTTTTGCGAATGTCATGAAGAACGAAGTTTTCTTCTCGGACCAAACGCCCGTATCGAGCTTTTGCAAATCGATAATACGCAAATTGCTCATCAAAGATGAAAACAAGCGATTGGGCAGTAATTCGGGAGCGAGCGAAGTGAAGAATCACAAATGGTTTGCCAATGTAAATTGGGGCTTGTTGAGGAACATGAAGCCACCTGTGAGTGTCACTCAAAAGCAGATCGGCGGAGATAATGCTGGCGCTGTTGCTGTTGCTGATCAGACTACCCGTTTGTGAACGTTTTGCTACAGATCATACCGGCCGAGTCGAACGGTATTGACGCTATCAATTTCCGCACATTGCGCGAAAGCAAGAGTGTTGATTTCGATCGGGACGACGGGGTGAGTCTGCGTTACCGCACTTATACATCCTTATAGTCATACATCTACTTCGTTGTGCGCTAATACCGTTGCTACAGGACATAATCCACGCGATAGCTGGCTCTGCCTCGGTATTCAGCACTTCGACACCTGGCATGCTAACGCCCAACGAAATTATCCAAAACCCACTGAGCGACAAAGGCAGTCCTAATCTTAATCCCAATTCGGTCTCTTCAGCCGATACGAGTTCTGCAGCTGGTAAAGCTGCTGCTGGATCGAGTGCGAACGGTTATGACACCGAGAAGAATCCGTTTGGCGAGTTTAGTAGTGTCACGAGGGATTTTGGGGGTTGGTAGTTTTCATGTCATCGGCTTCCACGAGAGTGACGAGAAGTGACGAGAGAGAGACGACGAAGAAGACGACGAAGACGACGAGAGAGAGAGAGAGAGAGAGAGAGCCACGAACAAAAAGCAAGAAGCAATAGTGTTTTTATTGTAAGACGTAGATAACAGTTCATATTTGTCTTTGTACCTCATGGTAATTGTGTAAAGTTGTGAATGCAAGTCCATTTGCTATGTCACGAATGTCTGTTACGTATCTTCGCATGCGTAGCTTTGGTGTCCATGCGGGAACCCCCAGATTCCATGTGATCTCAATGATCATAGATTGGGCATCCCCTGCTGGTCCTGCGGCGTCAATCCAGATGGACCCTGCCCTTCAGGCGTATAGCCAAACATGGCTCCGCCGGCAC
>JALPBZ010000287.1:0-16920 GCA_026538355.1 Cryptococcus sp. GC_Crypt_5
TTCGATCTGCGATCTTCAGTATGTCTCATGCTAATCTGAGTGTACGCGTGTGGCAGGACTTCGCGATATCCGTCGCGGCCATTCATCATCTATCCACACACGAGCGAAGACGGCATGCCGTGCAGGTAAGTCATGTGCCGCTTTGCGACCACCACCTCTCAAGCCCTTTCTATCACTACCTTACTCAAGCGAAGCTGACAAATTCTCCATCATTTCTCGTTTCTCGTTCTTCAGGCCCTGCTCAAACCCCTGCGATTATCTTGCCAACCGCCCTATGCACGGTTCATGATCTACGTATGGGCGTATGAGCAAGGGGAGGCATCGAAGAGAAAGATGGGCACTGCGGCTGCGGCTTCGGCTGCGGCTAGTGCGGGTGGGACAGGAAGCGTGCCGAGCGCACCTACCTCAAGTCCTACCGACGTCAGCACAAGTGTATCTCAACTAACAATGTTGGACGGGGACCAAGAGCGAACCGGCTCGGGCAGCGATGGTCGACCTACAGCAGAGTCTGACGAGGCACAAGGTCAAGCTGTACCGGCCAAAGTCCAGGACGTCCTCGTTCCGTGGATATTGCAAAGCACGACCACTCCATCTACACCGCCCACGACTATATCGGATACGGATACAACAGCAAAGCAAGACCGCACAAGCGCAGAAGCAGCAGGGCAGAATCAGGTTTATCATCGATACTACCATCTCTTCCTTGAGGGCGAATTGAGATCATTAGTGGAAGAAGCAGCCATAGAGAGCGGGTTCGTCATTCGACCATCCCATCAAGACGCAGATGGAGAGGCAGAGGGCAAGGGCGGCGATGCAGGCGACGCTGAAGACAATGAAGATAGAGAAAAACGTTCTGGGCCTTGGTTGAGGGTCGAAGCAGTAGGCTGGGAGATGGATAATTGGTGGTTGGAGGGTGAGGTTGGGGGTTGTTCACCGCCTTCTGCATAGGTGTCGATCATAACAACGGTAATAGCCTGTGCGATGCTGTAATGCATGATATAATACAATATGTTGTTGTGATAGACGTGATACTTGATTCACTATGACAGTCCTGATGCGAATTACCTCACTTTCTACTACTTCTATCCGATCTGCGCGAACCGTATCCGCTCTCTGAACCTTTCAACAGAGCAGCAATCTCATCGACGTCGCTCAACTCGCCCTCATGACCTAGTAGCGCAGCGCGCTGCTCCCTCAACCACTCCAGCACGCGCTTAACGCCTACATCGTCGTGCTTCTCCCTCAACGCGCGAACGACCATCTTGCCAAATGGTCTAACGGAATCCGCCCATTCGGTCGCTTTGAACCGTTCCTCCTCCTCCCGCTGCGCCACATCGCCTTGAGTATCAAAGGTGGATATAACGCGCGCGCGCGCTTTGAGCATAGCGCGACTGACGACGTCGAAGAGCGCGCGTATCTCCTTATACCCGAACTCGCTCTCGCTATCGCGCTTGGTCGTCTTTCTCACTTTCCCATCCCTATCCCTAAACACTCTCGTTGCGCCGTCCGCATCACTGGGGATAGTTCCTATGGCAGAGCGAAGCCAACAGCGGATAATGATCTGAGCGGTCTCGCGATCCGGTACGAAACCGCGATACTTCTCCAGTTTCGTGATCGTATCCAGCAACTTCCGTAATTGTCGTAAGGAAGGTGTGGGTGCGGGCCACGGTGTGCTGGAGGAGCGAAGTAGGGTTATGGGGTATTGAGAGGCCGAAGGGATGCTTGGGCGCGTGAGAAGGTAGAGGAGGTGCGCGTTGTAGTGCGCCGTCAGAGCGGACTGTCTCTCTGCTCGAGAGAGGGTGTTGAGAGATAACGACGAGAGCTGAGGAGCCACTTTGATTGGCGTCCAATGTCCAGGAGGAAGTCGTCCAGCGTCGCCATCGCCATCGTCCTTGGAATTGGCGGAGCGAGGTTCACTTGATAATCGCATCTTCCCCTTGTCCTTTCTCCCCGCTCCATCGCCTTGACCAAGAGGCTGACCTTGTACCGCCTCCCACCCCCTCCTGAGCCGCTTGGCCAGTTTCCCGGCACCGCCTTTCTCCAGTTCCGCCACTATCCTGGATATCAGAGCTTGGTCAGAGGCGTACTCTGGTGTTGACAGCGTGTGAAACACAGCGAGTCTGTACAGTCGCGAAGAGAGGAGACGGGAGATGATTGGGGGAAGGTTCGTTTGTTCGTGGAAGATAGATGGTGTTGATATGGTCGTTCGCGATGGTTCTATATCCTGAGTCTTCGTTATTGATACAAGTGCTTGGGAAGAAGAGTCCGGCACATCTAGGAATCAAGGCTGGATCAGTGCGTGCAATTGACGGCACAACAATACTAGAGCCTACCTTTGACTGCAACAGTAGAGTCTGGTTGCTTGTGCGGTACGTAAGGCCGCTCATACGCTTGCAAGATCCGCTGTAATGCCATCAGACTGGTTTCCGCCTGATTCGACATTACAGTGAAGTCGGTCTGGCTTGGTTCCGCTTCCGTATCCGTTCTGAGCGTCGTAGTGGTCGTGATGGTGTTGCTTTTGGTGAGACCAAGGTACGCTTTAGTTCTCGCTCTGGACGAGGACGATGAAGTTGGCGGATCATGTCCTCGCGCCATCGGGTTATTTTCATATCCTTGTGTCGACACTCTTCGGCTGTCGGAGGCTTCGTATGGCACTCCTCCTCTTGGCCAGAGCGGCCAGACTGACGGTCCCGCTCCCGCTACCGTTCCCGATGATGCCGTGCTGCCTTGCCAGTCTGTCGATGTCTTGAGCTGAGCTGTACCGCTCGAGAATCCTGCTGCTGCTGCTGCTGCTGCTGCTGCTCCCGCTCCCGCCGTTGTTTTTGCCGTACCTCGAAGCGGATGCGGCCGAGCGCGAGACTGAGCCAAATGGGGGATAACGATTGATCGTAATACCGTGGTCCGTAAGACGGTCGAGTTCCGGTGCATCCCATCCCGCATCCCATCTCTGTAGTGTGAGCGTGGTGTCTAGGGATGGGTATGCTATGTTATGATAGTGGTGCAATGTGGTGTAGTGTACACAGTATGCAGCAATGCCAAAGACATACGCCAATGATAACTGATACATATAAGGGAGATAAAAGTGCCACATTGACTGATATCGCCGAATATCTCCGAGGTGTCTGCGAAATTCATCCTTGTGCTCGCTACCAAAATGACCTTTGTCGCTATTCACACTTTTCACTTTGTTACTGTCTTTCAACCTATACACACTACCTAGTCTTGAAAAAGCCTTCTGATCTCAACATAGGAGATCAATTGGGAGACTAGCATCCACCTTCACCTACCCAACCTCTACCAAAACAACAAACAGTCAAGATGGGTGCCACTCGTGCCAACAAGGAGATCTACTTTGAGAAGCTCCGTGCTCTCATCGAGCAATACCGTGAGTCCGACCATCAAGTCAATGAGGCAGAGCTCGCAATCTAACGATTGCTCGCTGCAGCCTCGATCTTCGTCGTCAACATCGACAACGTCTCGTCGCAGCAATTGCACATGATCCGTCAGGCTCTGCGCGGCAAGGGTGTTGTGCTCATGGGCAAGAACACCATGGTCCGTCGTGCCATCCGCGGCATCTTGCCCGAGTTCCCCCAGTTCGAGAAGCTCGTTCCCTTCATCCGTGGCAACATCGGTTTCGTCTTCACCTCCGGTGACTTGAAGGACATCCGTGAGATCATCATCTCCAACAAGGTCGCTGCGCCCGCTCGTGCCGGTGCCATCGCCACCACCGACGTCTACGTCCCCGGCGGTAACACCGGCATGGAGCCCGGAAAGACCTCGTTCTTCCAGGCTTTGGGTATCCCCACCAAGATCGCCCGTGGTACCATCGAGATCGTCTCCGACGTCCAGGTCGTCTCCGCCGGTAACAAGGTCGGAACCTCCGAGGCCACCCTGTTGAACATGCTCAACATCTCTCCGTTCACCTACGGTATGAGCGTCGTCCAGGTCTACGACAACGGTGCCGTCTTCCCCTCGTCCGTCCTTGACATCGAGGAGAAGACCCTCATCGACCAGTTCATGTCCGGTATCAAGACCATTGCCGCCATCTCGCTCGCCACTGGTATCCCCACCATCGCCTCGGTCGCCCACTCGCTTGTCAACTCATACAAGAACTTGCTCGCCGTCTCTCTCGCTACCGAGTACGAGTTCGAGGGCTCTGCCAAGGTGAGTTTTTGGTATCCATCCCATCACGTTTTGGTTACGCTTTCAACGATGTTACAACACTTCTCAATCCACTGGAGATTTCCTAGGCGTCTGGCTTCACCGCGGACGCCCACGATGGAGCACACAGTCTATATTCATCTACTGAATCGCCTATCTCTCGCTTCTTCTGCAATAATAAATGTGGACCGACGCTGACTAGACGTTATCACCACAGATCAAGGAGTACCTTGCCAACCCCGAGGCCTTCGCCGTCGCCGCCGCCCCCGCTGCCGGTGGTGATGCTCCCGCCGCCGCCGAGGAGGCTGCTGCCGCCCCTGCTGAGGAGAAGGAGGAGTCCGACGACGACATGGGCTTCGGTCTTTTCGACTAAGCGCCTAGCTCATGGTGTGGTCTGTCCCGAAATGCCGAGACGGAGTCGCAGTTGGACTTGGTGTTGCACGATGGAGAAATGCGGTTTGCGGATAAAGGGGATCTCCTTGCGCGAATGCATCTCATCTGTGGACTCTGTTGTGCTCGCTCTACCCGACATTCTCTGGTGCATAGGCTGACGCTCATCTACTGATTCTGTACTGCCACTGTTGATCCAAACTAAACATTGTACGCTTGAGCTGGGTGCGCGCGATACATATAATTGCCCTGATACGCCGGCCCGCCAATCGCGGCGCTGCGTCGTGGTGTCACTGAGTTAGCAGATGTACAGACGTACAGACGTACAGATGGGCGAGCAATCCAAGCAACGCGAGCAGGGCTCAGACGCACACCGAGAGGAGACAGAGGACAGAAGAGAGGAGGATAAGGGAGAGAGGGACAGGTCACTAACGCTGTAAAAGCCGTTATAGCCCCTACGAGGCCTAACCACAGTGCGGCGCCGTACTTCGCCTCCCGATCTAGCGCATCATAGCGATCTCGCGCTTTGACCCATAAGACCAGCGCGAAGATCTCCGCCAGGGCGGCGCAGAGGGAGCCGAGTAGCTGCCTCGGCGATGGAGTCGACGACGACGGAGTCGTTGTCGTTGTCGTAGACGTTGTCGTCGATGTAGACGTAGGAGAGACGTGGGCGCAGACGTCGACGTCCACATAGGATCAGGAGCAGGAGTAGATGTAGGAGTAGGAGTAGGAGTAGGAGCAGGAGTTGGACGATGCAAGACTAGATCAGCAATCGCAAATCGAAGTGGCGGCCTTCTCCACACCCTCGACAAGGCAGAAGAGCCACTCACAGCGGTGGTCCGGAAGTAGGTGGGATTCCACATGAATTTCCCCACTTTGAGCAAACTCAGAACGAGCGTGATGAAAGCCAGTAGCATCAGTATCGCCGCTACCAGTGGGTGGACCGTCGTGCGTCGTGCGTCGTGCGTCGTGCGCCGAGCGTCGTGGGTAGTATTCGAGGTTTTTCGAGGTTGTTGACAGGCGCGCAGGGAGGCGATTGTGGCGGTATTCGTGGAAGAGCGGTGCGAGTTAGGTAAATGGCAAGTCCCAATTAGCGAGATGAGGCGAGTACAAGTATGCAGATTAGTCTCAGTACGATCATTGATCGTGCAGAAGGCAGGGACCGAAGGAAGACAGAAGCATATGTGAAGAAGTAGTGGAAGGGGACTCACAAACGCCAAATAAGGGCGTAGTGCGAGTCAACCAACCCTCGATCTCATCCCCGCCATCCACATCTGTGTAGCCTACCATACGCCCAGAGCACGCGGTAGAAGAACAATACCCGAACGCGCCGTACCGCACCGTGCTGGCAGAACTCGAGGAAGAAGAAGAGGAGGAGGGGACGGAGAGGAAGTCGATCCCGTGGATGTATGGCGTGGAGAACGTCGTTAGGAACCTGTGATGGTGTGGAATGATGTGGGATGATCAGCCCATCTCTCTCTCTCTCTCTCTCTCTCTCTCTTTCTTTCTTTCTCTCTCTCTGCGCGCGTGCTCGCTCGCTCATTCGCTTGCCGCCGGAGCATTGTCTCGTTGATCCAACCAGCAATTGGTCCGAGTACAGCTGGGATCTATACACTTCCGCGACTGCCACCGCACTCACAGCAACACGAATGAAATAAGCGAAATGATCAAGCCCAGGATCACATGCCCCTCGCGCATATCGTGCCATCTGAACATCCTGATTCTGGCTCTGGCTCCGCCTCTGAGGGTCGATTGTTGATGGTTGATTGTTGATTGCAGATTCAGATTATTGCTTGTTGATCTCGGTGCAAGTGTCGGCGGTGATGAGAGCGTGGAGCGTCTTATGATTTAGTACTGTGCAAAGAAGACATCGATGTCGATGCCGACGTCTGTGCCAAAGACTCAGGTGGGCAGAAATACTTTGTGTCAGAGAGAAGGAGAGTGCATGTGAAGATCACCCTTGATGCTCGTCAATAGATATCCCCAGCGTTGGATGATCTTCTACTTGTTCTCTTTGATGATCATTACAGTCCGTCACACACACGCACACACACACACACCCCCTCGAATCGCCGAGACGAGCGGATCACAACTCTGCCTTGGGTCAAGTCCCCGCGAGTACAGGTAACCATCATACTCGAGTACTGCAATGCATCAGATCCAAGCCAAGCAGAAATACATTACAGCATACAATCAGCAGATCAATAAATCAACAATTCCGCAAATCCGCACCAGCAGTGATACACTCATGTCCCACTTCCTACTCCTACTTCTTGCCTTTCGCCTGCGCCGCCTGGGCCTCTTTCCGCTCTTCATCCATCTCATTCAGTTCCTCGTCCAATCCCATAGCAGTCTCCGGATCATCCAGTTGCGTGTTCTCCCTTTCGAGTAACGGCTTGATGAGTCGGGCGAAGTACGGGTGTTCTTTGGGCAATGGGTTGGCTGCCTGCACTTGGTTGAAGTACGATTCGTATACTGATCCATCCCATTTTCCCAGGGGCGAATTGACGATGTGATCGCTCAGTGCAAATGAGTCGATCAGGGGGACTAATCAAGACGTACATTTAGCTTGTGCTGATACCATAAGAAACACAAACGTACCGGCTACAGTTCGCACTTCAGCACACAGTCCATCGACCGCTTCCTGCACTCTGTCGATTTGCGCGCCGGTAAAGTAGCCATCTATCAGGTATCGACATCAGTAATCGCGTTCAAACGCTCGCCATGCACGGTCGAGTTCACTCACATTTCAGGAAGTACCCCTGCTGCTCATCAATCTGCCACAACCCGTACAACCTCGCTACGGTGTGTAGGATCTTGGTCTCTGGCGAATCATCCATTTCCTCAACAGCAGCCTTGAACATGGTGAAAATGTATCCTATCGTGTGCACTTTCGCGGCGATGAACCTTGATTGGGAGCAGATCTCCATCGCTTGATCCTTGCGCTTTCCGGATTTGAGCAGGCTGACATATTCCTCGGCTGCTTTCTTGATGACGTTCGCGGCAACGCACCACCAGCCGCGCTGAATATCCGCCAGGGACAGCGACGAATCAGATTTCGCCGTAAGGATACCCTCAGCATTCAGGTAGGCGATACCGGGAGCCAACTTCTTGCCTTTGATTGCGCCTACGATTGATGTCAGACATGTGAAGGTATGCGACGCGACTCGCGCTCTCACCTCCCCACGCGCCCACCAGAGCCCGCCCTGCTTGCAGACTCAAGATGGTGTTATCGCCTTCCCACGTGCTGTGATAAGGATCAGCACTCTGTGGCTGATTTATGATGTCAACGCAACGCACCATTGGACCGCAAAGTCAGCAAACATTGACGGGAAATTGGAGTACCTACAGTGATGATTAGCGCTTTTCCAACAACAGTGGAACGACACACTCACGCAGAATATCCATGTCCACCACAGGACTGTCTACACTTATCGATAGTGTCGAGACACGCCCATGTGCAGAACGCCTTGAGCCCCGCAGACGTCGCATGGGTTTCTTTCAGCTTGTCCAGAATATCGTTGAGGTTGGGCTACGAATAGGGGGTCAGACCGTGGAAAGTATCAACAGCAGGTTACCTACATCTGACGGCTCTATTGAGTCGAGCGCCTGAGTCATTTCTTCGTACATGACCTGAAGCTTAAGGCCAGTAAACCCGATTGCGATGGCTTGAGCGACCAGAGGCTATATCACGAACGAGTCAGCTAAGCCTTGGCAATCGCCAGAAGCAAGATAGCTCACCATGAGTCGTCGTTGATGGATTGGATAGTCTAGCAATTGCGTCTCGACCTCATTCTTGCCGCTACTGAATTGTCTGCGGACCGCAGCATATCGTACTGCGACGGTAAGAGCCTGGAAGCATTAATGAGCTCCTGACCTGCGATGTATTCTTCGAGGCCATGCTCACCTTCTTCGCCGAACTGCTCGAGTCACCGACCATAGATGTCCTACCGCCAATCAAAGCTCCATACGTGAGTTGAGCGAGAGGCTGAGACAGCCAAGTCAGCTACGCGCAGCTACTCATAGCCACTGCCTGCTCACCGGTTCAGTGACAACACCTTCCCGCGAGACTTGAGTGTGTTTCATGAGCATATGTGCTCGGGGCACTCGAACGTAGGTGAATTGAATGTAGCCATTGTCTATGACATGTAAGCTCAAGCGATAGTATTTGCGAAGATGCCAAACTCACCGATACCGTCTCTGCCCATCTTCTTTCCGATATCGCCAATGGTCACTCCGGGCATCAGTGTGAACGTCCTAAGGTTCGATCAGGCTTAATAAAGAGTCCAATGACCATCTAATTCAGTGTGAGTCACAGTACTCACTTCGTATCCCTGAGCTGCGTGACAAACGTCTTGACTCCATGACTCTTCCCATCGACGATCATCTGCGCAAACACCGCTGCGTGGGTAGCTGTGCTAGCCGCTCCGCCGATCCACCACTTCGTCGCGCCCAAGTGCGGAGTATGAATAACGAATTCGTCCGAGTTGCGATCGAACGTAGCGGTAGTTTCTAATCCGGCGACATTGGACCCGTGCGCCAATTCCGTCATGGCGAAACAACCTATCACGCCGTTCAGGCCTAGCACGCCTCGGTCGATCCAGTAGCCTAGAGTATGAGTGATCAGTATCCGTTCGCGCCAGGTGGAGGAGAAGAACGACTAACTGAGCTGATTAGGGGTCGCACCGCCGCGCAACGCGCCGAGGAAGAGGCCATAGGCTACACCGAATCTCGTCCAGAAGGACGGGTCGGCGATGCCCACGAGCTATATCCATGGTAAGTCAGCTAAGGTTTGGAAATTCCGATCACAACAATGCCAAAAACTCACCTGCATGCGAAGCTGGAACGTCTCAAGGGACTCATTCGTGACAAAGTACACCATCGACGCGAACTTCTCCATCGTTCGTTCTCGCAGTTCGTCTTTGGACAGATCATGGATATCCGACAGCTTGAACGCGGGATGCCGGGCGATCTGAGCGCGGTAGCGCGTGCAGTTCACGTAAGCCGTCTGGTCTATCCGGGTAGATATACTAATAGTGTGATACGCACCTCTGCCATGAACTTCTCTTTGAGAACCAAAGCGCGCTCAGAGCCGTGCATCGCTATTGACAACTTGCGGACATTGAAGGGAGGGTTGGCGCGTTCCTGCGAAGGGTGTTGGCAAGGTGAGCGAACAGCTCGTACACGGTGGCGCGCTCTAACATGGAATATGAGATCAGGGAAGACAATGACTTACCTTCGCCAACGTTTCCACCTGATTGACACACAGCGGAATCAGCTCATGACGGTAACGGTATAACGATCGGGCGGCGAGGACCAGATAGGCGGTACACTCACAGTAGTGGGTTTCGGTCTAGGGAAAGCCATCTTGACTACTTAGTAGTAAATTCGGAGCTGAGACGTAGGGCTGAGTATCTAGTAGTCTATGCTTATACTATCTGAACACGAGATATTGGAAAGAAGAGAGATGCAGATGAGAGATGAGAGGGAGAGAGAAAGCGATGGGAGCGTGTGTATCTCTCAAGATGTTATACTTTTTGCTTTGTCCGGTAACTCGCACTGCATATAACCGGTAAACTAAACTGCCATAACAAGAGAGGTTTACCCTGCCGCTCTTTGACTTTAGTTGGTACTGCACGGTATACTTTCTGTGCACTGTATGGCAAGTGAGGCAATACTGGATATTGGACAAAGAATGTAGAAAAGACAGAGAGTATGGGGAACAAGCGCGCGGATGGTGCGAGTAGGGCGATGAGATGATAGCTGGTGGGCGGTATATAAACGAATATGAGCGTGGTACACCGAGTTTTCACATATACTAGGGACATCAAATCGCCCTTGGTCTCTGTCGATCAGGAATCACCCCTCAACGACTACCCGTCAATGTCACTCTGCAGGTAAGATCGAGCATATAGAACCACCTTTCAACAGAGATTGCGGTTTGGATTTATGTCATCTGTTCTTCTCTTGCATGATCTGCCTTTTCAGTTGACGTCCCGATGAGTGACGAGTCGCAGTCTAATCCTTATAAACATGAATCTTGAAGAAACGAAAATCCTCAGCTGTGCAGCTGTTTAGTTGCTCTTTCACCGTGCGTATATGATGCCCTCGATGTGTTCGCTCAGGCAGTGTAATCCTGTGACCTTAGTGAATATCGGAAGCAACAGAAAGAGATGCGTTGTCGGTGTCAAAGCTCAAAATCCGTGCAACCTATGCCAGGACGTTGTCACTGCTCATGGACTGAGCGACTTTGACGACCAGAATTACAGTGACATGGGCCAATCACCCCGCTCATGTCCCTTTTATAGCGAATGCATCGATGACAATGCCTTTCGAGCCCCTTTTTATGTAGGCAGCATCTATTATGAGAAATCTTGCGCATCCAGCTCGCCCAAGAGCATGTTGGTGTCTTTTGATCCTGTGAGGATGATTGGTTCTCTATCACGGACGAGGTCAGCATCAGCATTACTGCGGCAGCCAATTGGATCGAGGTGAGAAAGGCGGTTTGACTGACCTGGGATGGAAGGCGACTCCTGTGACTGTGCCCTTGTGTCCAGGGAGCTTGTAGGCGATCTTGCCCGTATCGACGTCCCACACAGTCACTGTCCTATCTCCGCCGCCGACCGCTATTCTAGCGCCGTTATCGTGTCGTGACCACGCACACCGGATCAAAGTCTGCTCAAAGCCTGATGGCGCGCCGGTGAGTGATCGATAGACCCGCATTGGGTCAGATGAGAAGGGGCGAACGTCGTATATGATCAAAGCAGAGTCGAGGGAGTATGACGCCAGGAAGTGCCCGTTGGGCGAGAGAGCGAGCGAGGAGATGGTATCTGTGTGGCCGTGGAGTGTGTATAGGACCTTGTTGGTCCGCAGATCCCACACCTGTGAAAGAGTTTATCATCAGCTCTTAACTGAGGATCTCTGCAGCAATGTAGCTCACCTTGATCTCGTTATCCACACCACCGACAAAACACTGGTTTCCATCTGCGCTCCACTCAACAGCGGTCACTGGACAGTCCCGCTCATCGTCAAACTCCGCCACGGGATCTTTCCCATCCAGACTGAGATCGAAAACTCTCGCCAACCCATCATCTCCACCAGTCAACACCAGCTCTCTCCCGCCTGAGATCGTCACTGCAATGGAATTTAACGGTCCATAGTGCGCAGAGTACTTTTCCACTCTCTCGCCTGTTCGCAAGTCTGTCGCAATCAGAGCACCGTCCGCGCCGCCCTGCGAGTCCGCAGCAACGTCAGTTAGGTCAATGTCAACTATGCAAAATAACGCTTGAGCTAACCGAGTATAAGACCTCTGAATCCAAAGAGTAGGCAATGTCCAGGATCGCCTGTTTGTGAACATGCGGTAAGATTCCGTAGTTATCATGCGGTGGGTATGTCTTCCACAGTGCTGCACAAAGACAACAGATTAGTCAAGATCCCACGAAGACAAGCAGGAGAGGTCCACGCACATATGGATCTGTCCGCTGAGCACGCCGCGAGGGTTTGTCCTGATGGATCAAACTTGCACGCTGTGATCTCGCTCTGCGACAGACAAGCAAGAGACAGTCAGCTGGAATGCCCAAGGTGAAGTCGACAGCAAGAAAGACATATGTCGGACTCACTCCATGAGCTCCAGATAAAGACACGATGGGCGCTTCTAAGCCACTAGTCCTCTGGACTGTTCTGATAAGAGCGTTCTTCCTCTGACCCTCCCCGGATGACGCGACGGTCATCACCATCGTATTCCCCGTGTCCTCGGTCTCATCATCCACTCGAGCGCGCTTGGCTACTGCCAGACCCGGTCCGCTGGGAGGAGGTGATTTTCGGACTGACATCGCCAACGTATTCCTGTCTCTCTGGTCAGTGGGGCGCTAGAGACACGTGTGCTGGGACCACACTGCTGTCGCGGATGCTATTCGTATTTTTGGAGCGAGGTGAATGAGTATGCAAGAATGGTGAAAGGTCAATAGAGCATGTTGAGCGAGCAACGAGGAAAAGGCGATCAAGTGCTAATGAAGAATGACGTGTAATTAGTATCTCATATAATACGGTGCTTATCACACTCCTCCTCATCACTGAGCCGCGTCTGTTTATGTTGAATGGTGCAGTATAGTACAGCACAAATACTATCTAATCTATCACCGCACACCATCTCTCCCATTGCTCTCTCTCACCGTCACTTAGGTCCTGCTGTCGTCTCCCCATGACAGGTGTTACCCAGGACACACACCGCATCTCCCGCGTAACAAGATGAGGACGCCTACGCGCACGCGCGATAGATCAATCTCATCGCGCACACCCTCTTCACGCGTCCGACAAGCACACTCGTTCTCGCTCTCGCAGTCACAACAACCACGTGATTCACCTACGCCCGCATACCATAATAACAGTATGGGGGATATACCGATCGATCCGGCATTGCTTGGGGAAGCTGAAGCTGAAGCAGAAGCTGCACCGGAGGAAATGGACGATATGGAAGATGCAGAGGGAGAGTTGGTCGATGATGAGCTTGATCTGATCCCTGTGGGGACTGTGAGTCGATCTTGCTTACTGCTCAACAGAGAGTACCCATCTCATTAATTGATGACTCGGTGACCGCAGTACGACCCCATGCAATACATCCCTGACCCCTCGTCGTCCACACCTTCCTCGTCATCCCGGCTGTACATCCCGACAAAAGCGCCCCGTGCGTCGCTCAGTCAACGGCTCACTCCTTCCGTCACTCCTGTACCAAAAAAGCGCGGTCGACCATTCAAGAATGGTATCGGACCTCAGGCTGCTACACCCGCTCGTAGTCGGAACGGGTACCCTGCCGCGTCATCAGGAAAAGGCAAAGGAAGAGCGACGCAATATGCCGCTGGCCAAGGACGTCCCAGCGGTCATGTGATCGTCGCCAGAGAAGAGCTTTGCAGTTTCTGCGGCGGATCAGACCAACAGAACAAGTCCGGCGAGGCAGAACGGATGGTCAGCTGTTCACGGTGTGGAAGAAGCGGACATCCGACATGTCTCAACATGCTCACGCCAAATCTGCGCGCAAAAGTAATGACGTACGACTGGCATTGTATCGAGTGCAAAAACTGCGAACAGTGCTCGGTCAAGGGCGATGATGTGAGTGCAGCGGTGGTGACAAGGAGAATATCAGACTGATCAGATGTACAGTCTCGGTTGATGTTCTGTGATACGTGTGATAGGGGCTGGCATAGCTATTGTTTGAACCCGTAAGTCCGCTTGGTTGACGACGTCAACCTTCGCTGATAGACTGGACTGCTCCCATTAGACCTTTGGCTAAGCCACCAAAAGGTACGTATACTCTGAGCCGATGGTACTGTTACTGACCTTTCTTGCGTCTGTACAGGCTCATGGCACTGTCCCAAATGCCTAGCCTCAAATAACCGCATTCACACCCTGTCCTTCGACGAGGCTTCAGCTCAATCTAAGCCCTCCTCAATCCGCAAAGGCAAAGGTCGTTCCTCAATGCTCTCTGATACCCTGCCAACACCTACGGCACGAGGAAGAAAGTCCGGCAACCGTCGTACACCCTCGTCAATGATACATGAGGACGGCAGCGTATTCGAAGACTCCGGGATCAAAGTCAAGCTACCTCGGAGGGATAAGGGGAAAGGACGGGCAAGACAAGAGTCCGAGGAAGATGGTCCGCCCATGATCGTGAGGTTGCGGGTGCCCAGTGGACGAAGGGAAGCAGCGGATGATGAGCCCGAGGAGGAGAAGATACCGTATGGTGGGGTGATCACAGGAGAGGATGCGGATATGAGCAAGACTGGAATATCGGAAGCAGACAAACAAGCGTTTGAGAAAAGTCGAAGAGGGGCAGAAGCCAAGTTGGGTGGACCACCTCCACCATCGTGGGATCCACAACGTTCCCTTGCCGCTTCTCCCGCTCCCTCTCCAAATCCTCTCGCAACACCCACACATGGCAAAAGTACGCCTGTCAACGGCCATGGCTCACTGTCCCGACCTCTTCGTGACCGCCTATTGCAACAATCACTCAACGATTCACCCGGCTACCCTTTCCCCGCCACCCCTGCGTCCTACACTCCGCACCACACTGCTGACTCGTCGAGACCGGAAAAAATCAAAAGACTCCGATTCGGTCCATACGACATCGATACTTGGTATTCCGCGCCATATCCCGAGGAGTATGCCCATGTACCAGACGGTCGGTTGTGGTTGTGCGAGTTCTGCTTGAAGTACATGAAGAGTGGTTTTGTCGCGGGACGGCATCGAGTAAGTACGCAGTTGCCTTATCGTCACAGATCACTGATATTACCGCTAGCTCAAATGCAAAGTCCGCCATCCGCCCGGCGACGAAATCTACCGCGATGGTTCTGTCTCCGTGTTCGAGGTGGACGGACGGAAGAACAAGGTGCGTTGTTCACCATGTTCCAGCAGCAGTTCTTACTGACACACCGCAGATCTACTGTCAGAATCTCTGTCTCCTCGCAAAGATGTTTCTCGACCACAAGACCCTTTATTACGATGTGGAACCGTTCTTATTCTACGTCATGACTGAAGTCGACGATATCGGAGCGCGTTTTGTCGGATATTTTTCAAAGGAAAAGAGAAGTATCGATAACAATGTCAGCTGTATCATGACATTGCCTGTCAGGCAGAGGAAGGGCTGGGGACAGCTCTTGATCGATTTCAGTGAGTACATCATCTTCCCATGTGATGCTCAGCTAAGCGAATCCCAGGCTACCTGTTATCCAAGAAGGAGGGAAGAGTGGGGTCGCCAGAGAAACCCCTTTCGGGGTTAGGAGCTGTCACGTATAAAGGGTATTGGCGCCTTTCCGTCTTTCAATACCTGAGTAACGCCCCAGCGCATATCACGATGGAGGGTGAGCTCGACGTTGTTGTTCACGTTGTTACGTGGCTGACCTGAAGATAGATATATCACTTGCTACATCGATGACCCTAGAGGATGTCTACTCCGTTCTGGAGGACGAGAGCATGATCAAAATCCTTGATTCACCAGCCCGCGAGACGCCTTCACGCAATCGTGGGCGAGCAAGAGGACGTGGACGAGGACGAGGCTCTGTGCATCGGCGCCGAGCTTCGACGCCGGACGACAATAACGACCAAGTCAAGATCCCTTCTCGATACGAGATTGTCGTGGATCGCGAATATGTCGAAGCGGTGCTCAGCAAGCACTTGTCAAAGGGGTACCTAAAGCTCAAAGCAGATCGACTGAAATACCATCCGTTCCTCGTCACTCGCAACCCCACAGCAGACCCTGTGGCCGTCGCGCAAGCTACACTCCAAGCTGCGGGCCTAGAAGGCTCCACCACGACTCCGTCTGAGCTTTTGACCACCCCCGTCGATCTTGCTGAAGGTGGCGACGATGTGGAGAAGATCGTCGCGGGTGAAGATCAAGCGACGCTCGATCTCGTCGCTGAGCTCTCGGCGAGCCCGCAGCGCAATCTCCGGAAGAGGCTGAGTGAGGATATCGACTCGCCCGTGAAACGACTGCGCGGACGAACGAGCCCTTCGTCAGGATCACCGTCAGTACGAAGAAGTGCGAGGGCGAGCCAGAGTCTGCACGCGGTACTGGAGAACGGTAGCGGTACCAATGGAGATAAGCCGATTCAGCCACCTCTTCGACATCGCGGAACGGGAACGAGTAGTCCACGAAAGTTCGATCTTGCGGACCCCGCAGATCTTGCAAGTGCAGAACTCCCTCTTCGCCGTTCTCTATCACGCTCGAAAACCCGCTCGAGGATCATCAAGTCTTCGTCAGCTGAAGAGGAGGAGGAAGAGGTGGAAGCGGAGGAATTCCGAAGACCGTCTTTTGGCCAGGCACAAGGACAAGGACAATCGCTGAAGTTCACATTGAAAAACCCCGCCAACATCACATCTTCATCTTCATCGGTAGTCGTGCCCATAGCTCAAGTTGGAACCAACGGCGAAGCTGAATCAGAGACGGACGAGGAGGTCGAGGAGATCGAGCGGAGCGATAATGGCGATTATGTCCCTGGTGGTGATGTCGATATGGATATGGCAGGTGCAGATGCGGACGCGGAAGGAGAGGATATCGACGCTGATGGGGAAGGCGAGGACGTCGATGCTGAAGGTGAGGATGATGAGGAGTATGTTGAGTAAGTACCGAGTTTACTTCGCTAGCTGCGCATGAGTCTACGGTGGTATATTACTATATGCATAATGAACACTGGCAGTACTCGTAATGGTAGAAATACAACTTGCCTCTTTACAATCCATACCTCTCAGATGACCAAGCGATGACTATCCCTATGCTCTATGCACCAACTCCACACCCCCCGTCCCGCGCATGAACGTCCAAACATACTCTATCGCAACTCCATTCCGCACATCTCGGACACCTGTATGCTCCTGTGT
>JALPBZ010000288.1:0-16513 GCA_026538355.1 Cryptococcus sp. GC_Crypt_5
CCTCCGCTATCCACCGTCCTTCGATCCGCATCACACGTCATCACGCTATCCTGCTCAACACCATACACCGTATTCCCCCTATAGACCTGGGGAGTACGGTCGTTCGGAACGAGGGTTGGCGAGTGAACGGACTAAGATTGAGCGCAAGTTGTTCGACGACGAGGAGGAAGCCGACAAAGATAGGTTGATGGTCAACGAACCCAAGAAAGAGGGCTCTTCGCCTCTCGCCCCGGCATTCGAGGCGAAGATGGTACTGCGCAATGGAGCCAGCATAGATCTCATCTCTTGGTGCGTTCTCATCACTCTTGGCTCTGCAGCATTGTAGACAAGCTGTTGCGAGGGCTCATACTGACGCTCTGATGCTCCGTCGACACAGGCTGCGGACAAATTTTCACCACATCCCACCACCACATACAGTCCTCACACCTTGCATGCCTCTCAACGGTATCCGCCATCTCCTCCTCGAGCGCTTCCCAAGAGCACCCGAAGTCGAAGAACTCGCCAAAGCAGTCACTGCTGCTTTCCCTCACTCCCAATGGGACTACCCCATGGGGACAAGTTCCGAACCACCTACGATCCGCGGGCTGGTATGGCATGGTAAAGACGTAGCCGACGAAGAAGACATGGAAGAGGTCAAGCCGAACGTGCGCAGTGCCTCGCAAGCACTTGCTTCGCGCACACGTAGAGCGTCTGCGGGCGCAACGAAGGGCAAACAGCTCTCGCGCAGTCCTACTCAGTCAACACTGGTCTCACCGATATCCAGCTCAAAACGAAACCTCCCTGACACTCCTGCCCGTTCCGTCCTCGAGGAATTCGCCGAGATTGCGACGCTTGCCGAGAAGACCCCGTCAAGCAAGACAAAATCTCTACCGGGCGAGGTACCGCATCCTTGCGAGCTTGGCAGTCTAGGCGACCCCTTTGAAGGCAGCGATATCCTGGGCAGGAAGCGACGGGCTAGCCAAAGTCCCGAACTTGGTCATCGGAGAAGAGCAAGCACCTCGGACAAGCTTCATGGCCTGCTTGCTGCGGCTGAGGCTGTCGAAGGCAGCCCAATCACTTCCGTCTTGGGCCACGGTCACAAGAGACGCAGAACGATCGGCGCACCCGGTACCGCTCGCGAGCTCATGGGGATGCCTCGCCGGATCCGATCATCTCGTGGCACCATGTCACCGCCAACAAGCCGGCTATCAATGCTGCCCCAGGTGTACGAGGATATCGACTATTTGGTCCCACTCAATGACACTGCTATGGCGGCAGTATCACCGGCACCATCAGAGGAGGACGCCGCGTCTTCTGCCTTACCCCCGCTTGCTGACCGCGCACCTACGTCATCGTCTGCTTCAAACTCCTCCATCATCTCTCAACACCTCCCAGCGTCAAACACCACGTCCACGCCGTCCACAAGTACTAGCACTGGAGCAGGGCGCAAAGTCAATGAACTGCCCACAGAGGGTGACGCGCCTGGATACGATTGCAAGCCGCCGTATCCTTACCACGAGATGATTAGACATGCGATTGAGAATGCCCCGGACACAAGACTACAACTTAGTCAGATCTACTCGAGCATCGCCGATCGATTCCCGTTCTTCAAGACGCTCGACGAGAAGAAGACTGCTGGATGGCAGAACTCTATCCGGCATAATCTCAGTCTTAAGTGAGTTGCAATCTCAGCAAGCAATGTAGAATGCGATACTGATCATGCCATTTGCACTGATAGGAAAATGTTTGTCCGAGTTAACAAGGTCGACGGCGTACCGGACAATTCAGGAGGCAAGGGCGGTTGGTGGACTGTGCAACCAGGGGTTCCAGACGAGGGTCGTCCCGGTCGAAAAGCCAAAGCGAAAAAGGCCAAAGCGGAAGCCTTGGAGGACGTCTCAGTAAACGGCGGATCAACGGAAGCGGACGGCGCGGAAGGCGCGGAAGGCGCGGACGGCCCAGAGGGTGCAGAGGGCATAGAAGAAGCCGAGATTGAAAGCGAGAATCAGATTGCGGAGGATATGGTGATCGATGGATTGCAGGGCGTGGAAGGGTGGGAGAAGGCAGAGTTGAAAGCGGTCGCGCAGGCGGCTATCAACCTCACACAGGCTTCTGCTGCGGTGCAATAGTCTATAGCCTATAGCCCGCGACCTCGACCTGCCAACTCGCATCCACCATCTTTGAACCATTTATCCATCACCAATTACGTTTACGATTCCGCCCATGTTCGAAATCAGTTGTACAATCATCAACAATATCGCTTGCTCATTCTTCGTTCTCCATTTTTCACTCTTCAATTCTTGGTTGTTTGGTTTACTACGGTACTACGGGAGGGCGCGGGACGAATCTACACGGAGCTGCGAGTGGCGTGCAGCAGTGAAGGAAACGACATAGGTCTGGCTTCGATAGGCGGAAGAGCCATAGCTCGGGTGGGAGGAAGGGGTGGCAATTGCATTGTTGCAATTGCAATTGCGATAGACAATCGATCAAAAGAGGGCAAGAGGGGAAAGTCACGTACAATAAAGATGAAATGACATGATAACATACGCTACTTCAATCCAGCTTGTGACTGCGCCGCATCTCATCATCCGCTCACCGCTCATCGCTCTGCAGGAGACCGTGTACTGACGTACCACGTCGAGCCGATTTCAGAGAAAAACGAAGAGACTGCATGTCAAAGTTCTAGATTATAAGCACTACTGACTACCATACTAAGATACTAAAATACTATAATACTTTTCAGTGCCGCTGGGATTACAGCTTGCAGCTCAAGCGACCTACTTCTATAGACCATCGATTCTTCGCGTATACCAATCCAAAAGCATGTCTAGCGTCCATCCGTGGACAAGCCTGAAACGACATCACGACTCCGCTTCCGCCCTTTCACCGAGCCACTTGCCGGCTCTGACGTAGCTGCAGGAGTAGGGTATCGGTCCCTACCGTCGAGGTTGTCGGCGGACTCGACTATATACCCCTGTAGAGCAATCACTTTACGCGCGATGAAGCATGCGGTTATCCATTCGGCGGATACGACTGTGCGCCACGGCTCGTTTCGGATTTGCTTGATCAGAGCTTTGTGTGCCGGGTCCGTGGCGAGTGTACCTTTACCAAGCTGTAGGACGATGAATGTCGCTCGATCAATAGGGGCAAGAACGCCGCCTCCTGTTTGCTATGGTAGCGAATATATGAGCTTTCGAACGTTGCTTGCTGGTGATGACCTTTGTGGCGTTTGACTTACCGTGATGAGCAGCTCTAGATTCATCCTTGCAAAGTCCGCTTCGCCAACCACGTGGAAACTCGTTGGAAGCGATGTGGGGCTGGCAAAAACCCCTGTGGTCGCGGGTAAAGGCATCACGGGCGGATTGGGAGACGGTGACAAGGACGAGGACATCTGATCACTGTCTGGCGAAGTGTGATGTCGGCTGTGGCGCGGAGGCGGAGGCGCCGCGACAGGAGTGTTGGTTGTTTCCTCGACCGACAGCTCTAGGGTAAGAGCAACATCTTCTGTGCGAGCGGGTTGTAGCGGCGGTGAGAGGTGTGGAGGTTCGATCGACAGATCTGGCTTGACATCTGGCTTGACGTCGACAGGACTAGGCAGAGCTGGGATGATCTCGAAATCAGGCTCTGCGGCTTCTTCTTCTGTAGGCACGCTTTCATGTCAAGTACCGTCAGCGTGATGCTAGGCGGGATTCAGAGAAGGCAGAAGCTCACTCAAGTGGCACTCCACCCATAGTCCACATCGGTCCATCGCCTGTGTGAGCGGTGTCCCGCTGATCGTCAAACCGATTGGCAGTGACACTCTCGGCTTGTCCTGCATCTGCTGTGCTCGCCAAATTCTGCTCGACGGACGTCTCTTGGTCAACTCGGCGACTCTTGGCCGACGGTCCGGATACGTCCACTGGAGTAACATTGAGTTGTGTGCTTGACTGTTCAGACCGCTCGCCTTCTGATGTGGCTAGCGCAGGAGTATTGGGCAGAACGGTCGTTGTAGGTATGACGAGAGGTGGTACACGCGGCACGTATGCCGTGCTGTAGCTCGACGTTCGATTGATTAGAATCCTTGGAGCAGATAGTGGGTTTGACCAAGTACTGGGCGCTGAAGGTGGAGAGCTAAACGGCGATGGGGGCCTGCCAGTAGAAGGCGGAGTAGGTGGTTGGATGCTTGACGACACTACATCCTGACGTGCTGGGTTGCCCTTCACTTGATCCGGTGAGCAGTTTGCGAGGCGAGGGTCATATGTACCTCTGGAATGTGGTAATGATACCCAGGTCAGCCTCAAAATCACCTCAACTTTGTGGCGGATGGAGAGTGCGTGATGCATGGTGCAGCGCCACATGACCACTCACTTGACCTCCCACCCGCCATAATCGTCTCGCTCGCCCAGTATAATCCCTCTCTTGACGCTCTCCTCCAACCACTCTTTCCTAAGCAAGACGACTTTCCCATCACTTCCGCTTCGCGGGTTGTTCACACCCTTGACCCTGGCAAGATGTCGCACGAGTTCGTCCAGCCTCCAGTCTTTTCGTTTCGAGCATTCCTGTCTGGAAAGGGTATCGGTGTTGATGGGAAGCACGAGCTGTTTCGGGACTGTCGGGGGGAGGCTGAGTATGACGTGCGTCACCCTATAGTCAGTGGGGTGACCGACAGTAGAGCCGCCATGCGTCTAAGGCGACAGTCAGCGGAGGGAACACGTGGGAATACGAGTCATGAGTGAGAAGGCGGCTCACCCTGATAAAGCCCATCGTGGCGACACCCGTCTTATTCGTCATGCTCGGCATATCGATATATATCCAACAACCAGCCAGAATGCGGGATGGCAAGTTGAGCAGTGCTCGTTCGTGAAGTGCATTCATGTTGGCCTGCGTGAAAAACGGAGGGGGCCTAGTAGGTGGTGGCGACGGCGAAAAGGATGAAGATCTGTATCTTCTCTCTCGTTCCGGAGTACTTGAGCGACTGTACGAGTATGACGGCGGCGGGTAGTCGTACGAGTGCCTGTGCGAGAGGGGTGATGGTCGGTCCCTGCGATAATCACGGTCGTCTGGTACTGATCGTCGAGGAGTGGACGGACGTCCCCTGTCCCGCTCTCGATCCCTCTGCTCCCTTTGCTCCCAGGGGGACTCCTGATACCTGCCTCTGTTTCCGTATGAGGGTGATCCACCTCCTCGACCCCGAGACTGGCAAGGCGTGTAGTTGGGTTTAGGGTAGAAGTCGGTCCGGCTTCGACCCATTCTTCGCGCGAGGAACTAGGTACTGAGCCGCTTCGAGCCTTTGGCTTTTGGCTGGTAGAAGTCAGCGATTGAGGCTATGCCCGTTTAACTATGCTGAAGGGAACGAAAGCAAGGAAGAGAAGGAATAGAGAAGGGAAGCAGTTTGATCTGATGCATAAACCAATCATTGATATAGTATCCTAGCGGCGCACAGACCATGGTCACTCTTTTTGGCTTCTTGCTTCTGATGGGAAAGGGAAATCAGAACAACAATAGACGAAACATCAAATACTGTTTTTGATGCTAAACCTGAAACGCGCTTTTCTATTGTTTCCACTTCGGCAAAAAAACGCCATTCTGCTGCACTTGCTCAATACGCTGGTCTTCCACCTTGTAGGTATATATATATATATACATGCATCAGCACGCACCTCTCGGCGCTCGCTCTTGTCGCAGTCGTAATCGTATCATTTACTGATCTGTAGTTTGCAGATCTGGCAGAAAGGGATAAAGGAATGCCATGTGTCATATAGTGACGAGTGCGTCCGTGCGTCCGTGCGTAAATGATCAGTGTGGCGTTCAATACTCTACAGAGGAAAGGTGAAGTCAACTTACATGACCTTCCCATTGCTGGTCTCTGCGATGTCTTCCTCCCTTCTCATTGCCTTGCTGTTGCCATCCTCTTCTCTCTGCAGTTTGGACTACTTCCAATTCGTATCGAGGCAAGGTTTGGGACTGGCTCTAGCTCTTCTTTGTAAAACAAAGAAAGTGAGCAGCTCTTCCTTCCTACACTCGTCCTGCAGACGCTCGTAAACCGACTGAGCTACTCACGGTAAGACACTCAGAATGCTGACTCTGACGTGCTTATGTTCCCAGATGTCGGCGTCAGCGAATACCAGCTCGTGGAAACCGTTTGCGCCAGGTATCCCACTCCGCCTCTACCTCGCGCTCGACCGACGAGATACGTTCCTCGAGGACGTGATCAGAGTACGTCGCTTCCCATCATCACCACCATTCCTTCTTGTACCTTTTTCGTTCTTGGTCTACTCGTACCGATCTGACGAGCCGAACACAGCGCGATGGAGGAACGATATGCGAGACATGGCACACTGCAAACGTCGTCATCTTCCCTCAGAAACCCGGCACTTACGTCGATCCTCCTGCCTCACTCACAATGGAGCACAAAGCAATCATGTTCTTCATCACCGTCACTATCGTATCAGTCGAATGGGTGTACGCAAGTCTCGGTGGGAAGCAGTACCTCGACCCCACACCTTACACCATCAAGCTCAGCGACGATGCCATCACGTCGGAATCGGCCCCAGGCGTCGCGGCCTTTACGCCTTCTAGCGAAAGCGATGGCTTGCCTCCGTGCAAAAAGGTCCGTCTGTCTGATGCAGAGACAGCGCATCATATCCAAGAGAAAGTCAAGTCTGATAGCGGGCACAGCACGATGGGAACGTTTACCGAGGAAGGGATGCTCCTGAATGAACAGGACTCCAAGGCCGGCGAGTGCAGGGAGGAAAAGGCACAAGGCATCAGCAGGGATGAGCAGGACACACTCCATTACAAGGGCGAAATCGATGAATTGCTTAGTGAGGATAACGAGCTCGAGGCGGAGGATGACGAGGATGACGAGGATGACGGCGAAGATGGCGACGAAGATGGCGATAGTGAGGACGACGAGTCTGAAAACGACGACGATGATTGGAAAGAGGGGGAAGATGAGGTTGACGAGCTCGAAGACCAGCATGAGGACGAGTATGGGCGCAAGAGCAGGCGTTTGCTGGACTCAGATCACAAGGAGTTCAATGGTCCCAATGACCTTCCGCTGCAGGCTCCCTTAAGACGTACGTCCCGACAGACTAGGCCCGTCCGCTATTACACGCCAGATCCTGTGGACGGACGACGCGTGCTGAAGAGCTGGGGCAAGCTAGACCCACTGGTCACTCAATGGCGCATGGAGCAGATTGTTCAGCGAATGCGAAAGTGGAAGTACCCAAGCCAAAAGCTGTCAGATGCTTTGGGCCCAGTAAGTCACACGCAAAGGCAAGAGATGTAGCGTACTCACTATCTCAGGATCACCTGACACATTGGTACGGCCTCTCCGAGCGCAATCGCAAAGGGGTGATAAGTCGTCTTGATCGTGAGAACATCATTATTGAGCAGCATGTCGAGAGAGGAAGATGGAGTAAACGCGTTCGTAAAGCTCATGTAACCAAGAGTGAGCGGGAGCACCGTAGCCAACGCAGTAGGCAAACGGCTGACTAATCGCCTCGGCGTAGAGATCAGGTCATGAGGCAGTGCGAGAGTATGGAGAGTGATGACCTATGAGATTCAGTGTAATCGTTGTTCGTAATCATAGACGAAGAATCATGCGACTCAAGCTGGTAGGGGAATGAGTTGCGCTTATCAGTTTAGTGCAAGCTCGTTCGTATTAAATGGAGCCCCACATCGCATGTATCATGTTTCGGTTTCGAAGTTCGAGAAGCGGTTTCGCTGTCGTTATGATGAATAATGAACCATCAACAAATACGCGGACCACCAGCAGTCCTGCGTGACTGGGACTCACTTGACAAGGTGTCCGATGTCGTCTTTTGCCGCACTCAAGAATAGTAGACAGAGTAGACAAGGTCGATCACACGCTGCGTCAAGCTCGACTGTGTCCACGAGCGAGGGAGACGAGCATCAAACCGGCAATTCTCTGTTGTCGAGCCCTTCATCAGCAGAGGAGCAGAGCGACGCATCTGCATCTACATCTACATCCGCATTGGCGAGGACAATATCAAGTTTGAGCATGGACGAGCATGGATATGTCGCAGCTCCACCAGCTAAGGGCGCTCCGTCCGAAACGAGTAAATCTCAAACGAATGCCGCTGAGGCTGAGGCTGGAGCTGGCGGCGAAGTAGATGTGGTTGCGGAGAAGATGTTTGACCTCGATGCGCCTGAATCAAGTATCGGCGTCAGGCGGATACCAGGTCGAGGGAGAGGGATTGTAGCGAAAAAGAGGTTCGAAGTCGGTACGTCTCGCTGCGCATCTCTTTCGTTCCCCATACAACAACGCACAACTGCCTGTCCCAATCGGAGTCTCGTCACTCGAGAGTCTAAGATCCGAGCTGACAGGAATCCAAAGGGGCAAGAGTAATAAAGGTCCAGCCTGCAGTATCGGTCTTATCCCTCTCGCACCTCCCGACGACGTGCTCGGGGTGTTTCCTCACTCTGAGGGAGAAAGAGATATCCTCCGCCAGCGCAGGTGGGCCGAGTGGAAGTTATATCGATCCTGCTTCGGGCCAGCTTCAAGGCGCAGCACAAGGCGGACAGGGCGGGAAGAGCGGCAGGAAGATGAATCGGTGTACGGGGTGTAAAGCCCTGCATTACTGTTCGCGCGTGAGTCTACCTCATTCCCGTCAATCTCTTTTAGATGACGAGTTTCATCCGCGCTGAACCTTGCTAATGAGACGCATGATAGGAGTGTCAACTGGCAGATTGGCCCGCGCATCAGCCCGAATGCCGCGCGCTGACGAGGATGCGAACGATGTACTTGTCCGCGTACCCTGATCGAGCAGGGGATATGGCCGACATCACGTGGGCTGGAGCAGAGGGGCTTCGGGCGTTGGCGCGGATTTGCTGGGGTCGCAAGAAGTTTGGCGAGGAGTGGGTGAGTCGACAGTCCTCCAGTCACGATAGCGATCTGACGAGCTGTGCTGATACTTTATGCGTGCTTTGTGTAAAGTGGGCCAAGATCAGCGCTATGGAATCGCGTGAGTGATCTTCCATCACAGTACTTCAACGACACTTGGGCACACAACACATCGGTCTAGTCTTACTGACACACTGCAATGATATGACATGACATGTCACAGATATTCCCACTCTACCTGACTCCGAGGTGATGCTCCTCGGCCAACAGGTGCAGCATCTACGACACTACCTCGCTGCTGGCCAACCGCTCAAGGCCGGGGAAGATCCAAAGGTTCTGCACCCTGCCGATATGGCCGAATATGGATTTGGGAGTAGTGCGGAACTCCTCCATCTCTGCTCAGCTGTAAATTAGGCTCGTCCTTCCTCCTACATCTTCACGCAAAAATGGATGTACCCTGATGCGCTGATACGCCGTACATCATCGTAGTTTCGAGTAAACTCATTCACCCTCTCATCACCCGCGCTATCGCCAATAGGCGTATCGACCTCCCCGCTTATTGCGTTAGCGAACCACTCCTGCGCGCCAAATGCCGTCGTGGTCTTCCCGCGCGGCGGAGGCGAGATGGAGGTGATAGCCATCAGACCGATCCGTCCCGACGAGGAGGTAAGTCATCAGACTCATTTCCCACTGCTCGAGGTACCCTCGGCGCATCAGGCCATGGATATACTGGTTCTGCACAGAATCTGGCGTGTAGCTAACACGGTGGAACGGGCGTTTACAGATCCTCACGTCGTATATCGATGTCTCGACGCCGTACACCCAGCGACAGGCGGAGATCACATCGCGCTACCAGTTCGTCTGTCTATGCTCTCTATGCGAAGCGGACAGCCAGTCTGCAGAGGGAGATGGAAGTGGGCGAGTAGACCCGAGATGGTGTTTGAGACATCCTCGATGTGACAAGAAGGGAAAAGGCAAAATGCCCGGTGAGTACTCGTTGGAAACAGCCGAGGTCATTATGCTCATTACTAATGCGACGTTGCGTTGCGCAGACACTGGAACAGCCGGGTCTGGTAGTGGGACTTGGTCGACGAAATGCGATTCGTGTGGTGAACAGTTCAGTGTTGATATGACTCAAGTGGACAAGCTGGTGCGGCAGGGCACGCAGATCCTAGCGCAGGAAGAGGCTGGCGAGCTGGGTGAGTGTGCACTACTCCCTCAATACAAAAATATGGCGAATCTTCGTGCAATTGTGCGGACGTAGGAGACGACAAAGCTAACGCTGCGTGTCATGGTAGATAACCAACAAGCCCTCAAGACACTATCGACCCTTCTCCCCGCGCTGTCAATGTACTTGCCGCCCTCCTCATACCCGCTCTTAGCACTCCTGCGCCTCTCGGCCGTGCTCCTCTCCCCCTCGAACCAGACACAAGAGATAAACGAAGCCATATCGCACCTCGCTCTCGCCTACTCGGGCGCAGAGCAAGTCTACCCCCCGCACCATCCCACCCTCTCCATAATCCTAGCCGAATGGGCAAAATCCCTCCGCTTCCACCCGCACCAATCGAATATCGACCTACAGCAAACCGAGAATCAAGTGAGAGTGCAGATGGAGCAAGCGGCGGGAAAGCTCGAGATTGCCTTGGTGGTCTTGCGCAAGGCGGCGGTAGCGTGCAAGAGCAGTTTCGGGGCCGAGGGCGGGATCGTCGGTGTGGAGATGCAGGGGCTGATCGGTGCTTGCGAGGGCGAATTGGCGTTGATCATGAGTCGCGTCAGAGCTTTGCGTCAGTAGAGAAATGTAGACCTAGGACCACTGTGCAAGGCTCAGTCAAATTGGCTGGAAGAGGCGGAATCAGCTTCTGCTCATGATCTACATGCATGATCTACAAGATATGATGGTACATTTCTCTTCCATCTCACTGCTCTGCTCGGAATACGACGCGTTTGTCGACTTTCCCTCGCTGATGGACGATATCGATTACTGGATACGGACTTCTTGGTCGGGTTCTGCGTAATCACATGGTGTATCAGCTTGAGCAAGGATCAAAATTACACCACAGATATCAAATAGAGAGGTGCGTTCCAACTTGATTTTAGAAGGCGACATGACTCACCGACATTGTCGACGACATCGTGGTCGCCGCCAAAGTCTGACTCGAGGGACGAGTAGTTGCTCTCCTCCACCGATACAACAAGGATGGGGAGGACTGCGAAATAAAACATGTCGGAGGTTGAGGTGAAATTGGATATGCGCGAAAGGGAGGTATCGATCACGATAAAAATAACGATTGCAGAGGAAGATTCGGGAAAGCGTAGCAAGTCAGTTCATGTTCACTTGATTGCTCAAGTGTGGGCGACTCACTCTTCGAATTGAGGTTATCGTCACTAACGATGGTCGCGCCTGCGTCGATGTCGTAAGTATCAGCATAAATGCTGCAAAGTAAGATCGTAATCGGCGACCCTCGCGCTGTGAAGATCCGAAGGACACACGACACGGCATGACACGACCCAGACTCACCCTTGGATTTGAGCTCCGAGACGATCTTCAGCCTTTCTTCAGCCGAAGAGGACTTCTTGAACTGGACGATTACTACGGACATAATACTCCGTTAGCTCATTGATCTAGCTACACGCTGATCCTATCCGGACCGCTTCGGCAGGGTGGCAAACGACAGACGCGGAGAGATCCGAAGAAGGCGGGGTACTACGCACCTTGCTTGCTGGCCATGTTGGTAGATTGGTACGCTGACGCTGTGGCTGAGAGGGTGAAGAGGAGTAGTAGGAGGACTGAGCGGATGTTCAAGTCGAGCTGCATGAGAGATTGGTAGTAGTAGAGTCGTCGTGAAAGGATGATTGACTAACACTAACAGCATCAGGATGGATTGTGTGACTGTGGCGTTATCAATGCAGGGTAAATAAGCAACTTGGATTCACAATGCGGGGCACTAAATGTATTTGGTAACTGTGCCCTGACGTCACTGTGGTAGGAGTGTATACGACGACAATGACAATAACGTGCGAGTTGATCCTATTACCATTACCATTACCATTACCATTACCAATGCTGTTACCATACTGTGGCTATAGCTATTCCGAGCGCTACGGGTGCTAGCGCAGCGATGTCGCAGATCGATGCCCGATGTTATTCCTGTAGTATATATAGCCAGACTTCGTCGAATGGTTCTGCCCAGCTTGGAGCCGTATACTGATCCAGCTCGTCACTTCACCTCATCACCTGCACTTGCACTTGCACTCTTGCTCTCACCAGTAATATCTTGATCACTTGAATATAGCACAGCCGTAAGAGCACACACAGCACGATGTCGCCCCACCGCCGCATGTCCCAGGCGTCCAAGCGCCGACCCGCCGTGATCCAAGACATATTCCTCGGCCTCGCAATGCGTCTTGCCCCGCAGCCCAAAGTGGCCGAGGGAGAAGCAGACCCCGGAAGGGACCTGGAGTACACCGCGGTCCTCCATGACGGCACCGGTGTAGTGGAGAGCGAGACGTTTCATCTTACTTATCATACCCTGGGTAAAGATGCTGCGGGGCTCGCGGAGCAAGCGCGGGAGGTTGGCAAGGAGGTGTTGGCCACTATCAGGACTGTGCAGACTGAGAAGGGAATGAATGTGAGTTTGTCTTCGGCTCTTTGCTGCCCTTGACGTGGGTACAGAGTTTTGTGTGATGCTCCGACACTACTTCCCCCCTTTCATGTCTACATCACTATTCCCTATGACTACTATCGTATCACAATCATCACGCCTCCATCACTGCCTGCGATGACTACTTCTACTTCTGCTCTCATCATCCCGTATGCCCCACTCATACACTGCAGGTCCGCATGGTCGCCGTCGCCGAGCCAGTCCCCGAGGAGATCAAGGGCAAGAGCGGTCTCGACTTTTTCTCCACGCTCTGGCTGCACGTCGATGCTGTGCCGTGAGTCCGACCGCTTTTCCCGCTCCCACTTTCCCATCTTCCTCCGCAATCAGCACTACTTTCCGTTCCCACACTACCTGTACTGCCGGGAGCAACTCGCAACTCGCAAGTGGAGTGCTGTGCCCCGCCGGCTCCAATGTGCGCCGGCATTCGGTTCGACCCGAACCATTGTTTTCGTTTTTCGTTCTTGCATTTGGGCATTTCCCTTATCTTTTTCCCACACCACTCCGACCGAATGCGAATCCGAAACATTATCTTACGCCCCCTGAAGATCATGGCCCGCTGATGATCTATGACTGCGCAATCCTCACCGCAGATTCCTGACTACTCCGACCACCTCCATCTTCACAAAGCTCCCTGCGCCATCGACCCAAGCTAGTGCCACGGCGGCTATTGCAGCGGGCGTCAAACACCTCCACCCTGTACGTGATGTCATTAAACGGCCATGCCAAGCTTTGTGGACTCACACCGCGGTTACTATTCCGCTAGGCAACGCACTCTGCCACCACAGCCGATGTCGAGCCGTCGGACCACCACGTCCAAGTCGACTGCGACGGCCAAGTCAGGCTTTGCAGCATCAAGCAGTATCAGGAGAGCACCAGCGATCCAGTGAGTGATCAACGGATATACTAGACCGTATCTGACCGCATGTGACTCCAGCTATGGAACCGCTTCACCGCGCTTGCAAAGCATCTCAACGACAATGAGGTGACGGTGTCATACTTCTCGGCGACGCCTCAAGGTAAGCCAGCTCGCTGGTACAAGTGGCATTCTCTTCGGCTAATACTTGGTCAGGTGGCGGTGTCGCACTCATGCGCCACGCGCTTCTTCGTCTATGGAAGATGGTTGGCGTTAAGGTCAAGTGGTAAGTTGCCATTGGCGTACTCATAAGTGACATGCGCTCATCCACTGTTCGTAGGTACGTTCCCGAGGGCCATCCCACAGTCTTCGACATCACGAAGAGCAAGTTCCACAACGTGCTTCAGGGCGTCTCGCCAAAGGGCGTAGAGCTCGACGACGAGGACAAGAAGTGGTTCGAGCTTTGGACAGAGCAGAACTGTGAGCCTTTTCAGACTGGCTGCTCATGGTGTCTAATCGCTAATACGTGCTTCAGATGAATCGTTCTGGAGCAGCGGGGCCATCGACGCTAGTGTCATTGTGATCGATGATCCTCAACGTGAGCTTGCAGCGTTGTCGGTTTGTATCTTCACACAGCTACGCTGATTAAATGATCTGCAATTCAGTCACGGCCTTGATCCCTATCATCAAGAAGAAGAGGCCGGATGCCAAGATCATTTTCCGATCGCACATTCAAGGTCAGTCATCATGACCCGCACCCAAATCGTCGCACATTGGCTCATTTGGTCGTCATACAGTTCAATCAAGCTTGACCGACGACCCCAGCACTCCTCAAGCCAGGACTTGGAACTACCTCTTTGATTTTATCAAGCATACCGACCTGTTCCTCTCGGTCAGTCGTTGATTCAGCGTCGCAATGGAGCTGCGTGTTGACTGTCCTTCACTGTACTGCAGCACCCTGTCAAGTTCTTCGTGCCCAAAAATGTTCACGAGACTCTGCCGGTCCTGTATATGGCGCCTTCGACCGAGTGAGTAATCTTGGCACAGGCATTCCTTCAACGTGGGCGCTGATGACGACTCGACTGCAGCCCGCTTGATGGCTTGAACAAGCCGTACGGCCGGGCTTCAGTCCGCTATTTCCGACAGTACTTCAACGAGCTCTCGCTCCAGCAGTGCGGCGTCAAGATCGACTGGGACAGGGGATATATATGCCAAATTGCCCGATTCGACCCTAGCAAGGGTATGTCCGCGTTCCCTAGCCATGTAATGCACTACATCTATTGACGAACGTCTCGTAGGTATCGATATCCTGCTTGAAGCATACCTTCAATTCAGGCAGAAGTTGGAAGACTCGGATCGCCCACCTCTCGACAATGGCCCGCAGCTCATCATCATGGGCCACGGCTCGGTCGACGACCCCGATGGCACATGGATCTAGTGAGTCGGGAATCGAATGCCAGTAACATCCGCTAACGTGCCGCTTAGTGAGAAACTGCATGATGTGAGGTGTACTAAGTGCTCTCGTTAATGTAGTATGTAGGCTGACAGAGTAAATGGCAGACTTTGAACAGCAAGGAGTACGAGCTTGTTCGCGGTGACGTGGCCATTGTCAGAGCACCTCCTGTGAGTGAAATTGTATACATAGTAGCGACGTGTCACTGACATCACTTCTTAGAGCGATTCCATCCTCGGCTGTATCCTTCAGGGTGCTTGGGTGGCAACGCAGCTATCGACACGGTAGGTGGACTCACCGACCCGAAGTCACTTGCGCTGACACTCTTTACTAGCGAGGGCTTCGAGGTCAAGGTGACTGAGGTACGCGCCCATCAACGAAAGGAAGCGATAGCCACTAATAGTAGCACGTAGGCTATCAACAAGCGCGTTCCCATTATCGCATCGGACGCGGGCGGTATCCCTCTCCAAGTCAAGCACGGCAAAAACGGCTGGATCGTCCCTACGGAAGCCTCGGCGGTGACCGATCTCCTGGTCGACATCCACCAAGGGAAAGCTCAAGTGCACCGTGACATCTCGGCAGCCCACATGGAGGACGGCAAGAGCGACCCCAACAGCGTGGCTCAGCAATGGGTTGGCAACTATGATGAAGCGGCCAGAAAAGTGCACAGTGACGAAGGTGCGACAAGCGAGGATTTCTGGACGGTGGGCAATGCCGCCAAGTGGATGTTGCTCTGGTCCAGGATACTCGGTCTGCAAATACCCAGCCAGGGAGAGATCTCGTCTCAGGATGCCGGCGTATTGGAGAGTATGTCCATTGGTAAACCCCTCGAGGGCCAGGGCGTGGACGGCGTGAATGTCTGGGAGATGGTCATGGGCAAAGATCTGTTGGAGGGTGAAGCGGGGTTGATCTGATATCGCAATTCGATAAACGGACAGACGGATGTGCCATTGCGCTTTCGAAAGACAATGAATATACATACGGACGGACAAACAAGTAGACCTGCTCGAATAGGATAGAATGTATGCATGCTAGTAAGCTACGATATCAGCGACGGAGATCTCTACGTGCACAGTACAGTGAAAAGACAAAGACAAGGACAATCATTTCAGGGTAAAAAACAATCTATTGCTGGACACTGGACACTGGACTCTTTTCGACGCGTTTCAGCGATCCCTTTTCACTTGACATTGCTCTGGCTCATGGCTCATGGCTGGTTGCTCATTGCTTTCACTGCTCTTCTAATCACATCTCCACTGCTATACACGGACGACTGCCGACAGATCAACGACGACGAGTGTCACGCTACGAAGAGACACGAAAGCATACAGGGTTCAGTGCATAGATTGCAACAGCTCGAATACTTGAATAGAACGCGTTAGTGCCGCCGGGCCGCCTTTTCACCTCTACTACAACTGTCGACGTTGTCTTACCCATCCTTTCTATCTTTTCGCTTCTTCTCCTCGTCAACACACCGGCAATCGGCAAAAGCAGCAAACGGATCCACTCTCTCTAGATCATTCACCTTTTGCACCTTTTTGGCTTATTGTACTTGTAGCCCCAAACCACTCTCGCTCTTCATGCCAGCCTCGTCATAACGCCGCCTCGACCCTATCACAACAACAACTCCGCTTCGCTCTGCAGCGCTCCCACAAGGGCCGTCGCGACGTAGCGCATAACGCGCGATGCCAGGCATACCGGGCAAGTACGGCGATGTGCCT
>JALPBZ010000289.1:0-16391 GCA_026538355.1 Cryptococcus sp. GC_Crypt_5
TTGTTCTCTAAATCTAGGCTCGCTGTCAGATATATCACCACGATACGAATGACCGGCATAGAATGGAGATAATTAGAGCGGACAGCGGAGAAGAGACTACTACACATACAGTACGAGGGTCGGAGTTGTTGCCTTTGAGCGACGTAAGGCTGAGCGCGGCAGCTGCGATTCTACATTCTTACATTGTTTGGATCTGTAACAGCTCGCCATGAATCTGCTCGTCTAACTCCCTCCCATCTCCCTAGCTATCTTCCCTTTGTATTTTCGTATTTACCTTTGATCAGAATAATGCGATCTGTTTGTTGCTATCACTGCGGGCGCTCATCGCTCAATCCCGTTTTCACGAAGAGCAACTTAACCGAATACATCGACTGATTCCACCGGTATCCGCTCACAAACTAGATTCGCTCTTGAGATACCCTACTATACACATGACTACATGAGCGACTGACTCGTACATGGTCTGCTATCACATTACGTCCACGCGCCCTCGAGCGCTTCTTCCTCGAATTCCTTCTTGTTCAACCCCAGCTCCTTCAACGCTTCATCGACATTAACAGTCTCGTCCGAAGCAGCGTGATCCAGATCTTCCTCCACTTTTTCGCCATTCTGACCTAGACTATCGTGCAGTTCGTGCGGGGATGAGATGATCAGGAGTTCTGTTCCGCTATACGAGAGGAATGCAGGTGGGTTGGCTGGAATGAAACGGCGGTTCTGGAATAGGTCTTGCAGGTGTGCGGGGTACTGCAGATAATCATGTCGAGTTAGTATCCCTTCTGAGATGGCTCACGGATGAGGCACACACTGCGCTGCACTCACCTGCGCCCGCTTCTCACCGGGAATACCGGCAGCTCGGGGATTACCCCTCGACTCAACACCCGGATCTTTGACCGTCAGCACTACCGCGCCCTTGGCCGTGAGTCCCAAGTCACTTTGGACTCTGCCGAAATCTTCAGCGGCGGGAGTGGTGATTTCGTACGCTAGTAAAGTCTTGAAGTCCCTTTTCCGATTGTGGTCCGGTGAGTCGGCTAGCTCGTCTCGCGGGGAATGAAGGATGTAGTGGCCTCGAGCAGCTGGTCGAGCAGCGGGCTGATGCCTGTGGCCTATTAGGCGTAACGGAACATGAAAATCATAATCAATTCTGCGTCTATTGCGTCAATGCATAGATGGAGCCGACCCACCTCTCGTCTTCGTATCGTACTCGTATGCGCCAAAGGTATCTTTCAGAGCCGACTTGTCGCTGCCTACACCCCCGACCAGACCCCAGATCACTTGGTGCTTGGCTCCGGGATCAGGTAGCTTCTTCTTGCCCACTTCGATGATACGGTGATAGTGCCCGTCTTGGTGGGGCGCCGATTTGGGGATGAGCAGGATATGGAATCTGGAAAAATGGTATATCACGTCAGCATTGTCTCGAGTAGCCGGGGCCTGGATATGAGGGAGACTATCGAGCAAGACATTCCCCGGTTAAGGAGGTCAAGGGGGAAAGTCCGCTGCTTTATCAGTAGATGACGCGCTCACTTTGAGATATCGTCAATGGACTCGGGGTCTTCCACTTCCACCTTGGGCCGATATAGGAAGTAGATGTGTCCTGATTCGAGTGTGCCTGGTGTTGCATCAAAAATGAGCTTCTTTTCGATCGCCGGTGAGACGAATGAGCAGCGAAGCTCACCGTGCTTAGGATCATCGTTTGAGCCAGCAGGCGTACTCTCCCTTTCCACTTTACTGTTCTCCCCTTCAGTCTCTTTGGCGCCACCATCGTCCGCCTTGCTTGCGGCATCCGCAGGCGAATTTGTCGTATCGTCTTCTTCTTTCTTCAAGCCCAACTGGCCGTTCTCGCCTATGTCGAGCTTTCCTTCCTTCTCCACCTTCTTGGCCTTCTTGCTGGCCGGCTTGGCCTTGTCCCCCTTAGATGAAGCAGGGGCAGACCGTTTCTCTCCTGTCCGAGCGGGGGGAGCATCACCGCCAGCATTCCCTGACTTGCGGGCAGAGCCGTTACTTCCTTTGGATCGTGTCGATACCATAGTTCCGATGACTGACGGAGGGAGTTGTAAGTGGAAGAGAGAAGATCAGTGGTGTTATTTGCGGTCATCAGAGTGCAGTATGACGTTTGTTGTGATGTTGGCCATCAAGAGTGGAGGTCATCGAAGGGTGTTTGGTTCCGATCGAGGCGGATGCCTTAAATCATTACCCCACATAAGCGTTCACTTCGCCTTACTGCTCATTCTACCGTCTTGCCATAGCTTCGACCCTGCATGCATGGTATCTCACGATAGAAAGAGACTAGTGTGTGGGTGATGCGCCCGGAGTGTGAGCGAAGAGAGGGCTACAGTATATTGACTGAACGACGAGACACCTGGTTGAGCCAGTGTAGATGGCTATTTTGCCACCCAATTACGAGTCGGTCGATTACGATTGCCGCGTTAGGGAAATCTAGTGCTCACTGTACTCGTACAGTAGATAGTAACCGGGCTGATCAGCATTCACATCCACTCACTTCCCTTGTTCACTCTACAACACTGGACAACATCTCATCGGAAAGAGCAAGTCGACACAGCAGTGCACGATGCACATCCCCCTCGTCGCGCAACTCGCGACGTATCTCCTCCCCTCACTTCTCACCACCTCTTCCGCGCCACCACCACAATCGCAGATCATCACCTTCCAGCCCATTCACGCCCACGCCCATTCATTCCTGAACAGCACCAAACCCACCTTGCTTCTGCACAATACTTCGTCGGCCGCGTCGTTCTTCGCGCACAATTATGATGTCGCTGAATCAGAGGGCGATCTGGCCGCGCTCAGTCGTGGTGGATTAAGTATCAGGACTAAGAAGATCATCATTCGTCGTCCGCGGATCCGGCCACCGCGAATGATCTCATGGGCTTTGTCGCATCGTCAGCAGACTCGCCCCCAGGCACCTTGGGCTATGTCGGCCGGACAGGGACTAAACATGTCGAATGCGTGGGTCGCGCCTAACATGAATGACCTCGAGGGCGAATGGGACGATGTGGAAGTCGACGCTCCAGATGTCGCCGATCGACAGACATTGATAACACTAGCAAAGATGACCAGTAACGCTTATGTCACACCGGACAGTGGCGAGTGGTGGCCCGTAGGAGAATACAATGCCACTGTGCCCTTCGGCTGGGAGACGAATGCCGATGGACTCCGGGGCCATGTTGTGAGTCAACCCGTCTCGTCATCTGGTATGCGATTGCTGATCTTGTGGCGATCAGTTTGCCGATCCCTCTAACTCCACTGTGGTGATCTCAATCAAAGGCACTTCGGCTGGTGTACTGGGCACAGGCGGTCCGACCGCTAAGAACGACAAATTCAACGTCAGTTCATTGACCCACCCACGGAGGTGTTCGCAAAACTGACAAGTCATTGGCTTCTAGGACAACCTCCTGTTCTCATGCTGTTGTGCAAGAGTGGACTTCTCTTGGACACCCGTATGCGACTGTTATGCCGGAGGATGGAAGTGCGAGCAGACGTGCTTGGAGGACTCATTGGTATCTGAGAGCGTTTATGCCACCGTCGGTACCGTGAGTAACAACTAATTAGCGATCGAGATAACAACAGGCTAATTTTCCTCCAGAACTTGTACAACAACGTCACGAATATGTATCCCAACGCAACGATCTGGCTGGTAGGGCATTCGGTACGTTGAAGGCTGTTCACTAGGCGGGTGCTTCTCGCTGACCATAAAACAGCTCGGTGGATCTCTCGCATCGCTTGTAGGATTGTCGTTCGGCGCGCCTGCAGTATCGGTCGAAGCACCCGGAGAGCGCCTAGCGGCTGAGCGACTGCATCTTCCGTTACCACCTGGAATGCCAGTTGAAAAAACGGGTATAACGCATATCTACCATACTGCCGATCCCATACCTATGGGAGCGTGCACCGGTACCTATTCTGGCTGTTATGCCACTGGCTTTGTAAGTTTCTATCTCAATATCTGGGCGTCAGCAGCGTTCTTTGCCACTATACGTTTGATGAAGCCCAGCTGATATCATGACAGGCTCTCGAATCCAAGTGTCACACAGGGCGGACCATTCTGTACGATACAGTCACAGTAAAAGGCTGGGCGGTGGACGTACGCACCCATCGCGTGAACGAGATCATCAACAAAGTACTTGCCGATCCATGGCCAGGAACAGAGGGACCACAAGATCTTGTAGGGGACGTGCAGACGAGCTTCTGGTGGGGATGGGGCAGGAAAGGTCCAGGGAAGAACAAGGGGAAGAACCCAGATGATGACGACGATGACGAGGATGGGGATGGTGGATGGGAAAAGCATGGTGGTGTGCCGAACCCAGAGTCGGAAGAAGACTGCGTTGATTGTTTCAAATGGTGAGTGCGAGTGCTTCGTTCACTTGCATGCGACGCCAACGCTCATGCCACGATCAGGGAATTCGGTGACAACTGGCCGAAGCAAAGCGAGAAGCGGAGCTCATCGATCAGGAGAGGACGAGCATTGGCTCGGGGCGAATAGTTCTGGTGGTGAGGGACGAGGTGCACATCGCACTCATAGATGACGGAGTACGTTTCGCTTGATTTCATTCAGCTCTGTTGTTATATATCTGTACAGTTCAGTTGTACATCAAGTCATCTCCAATAGTTTTATCGACAAATGCATATTGCGTAGATCGCAGCTTCATCTAGGCGAGTACTGGGCACTCATATTGCAACATGAAGCGTCCTGACAATTCGCCCACGCGCACCTCTTTGATACAGCAAGAGTGGGAGAAAATTAACAAGAGATAGTCTTGAAGACGTTGAAGGAATCACTGGCGGTGGAAATGATCGTTCCGGGGATCTGGGGGTGCCAATGAAGTTCCTTGACATCTCTTTGGCCCTGGTGCACAAAGAGTAATTGCGGTGGAACGACTGGTGCAGTTGTTGCCGATGGATGAGGAGCGACGATGGCCGGAGCTTCGTCCTCGTCTGGCTCGACGGATAAGTCCCAGAGGGTGATTTGGTCGTCGGCGCCTGAAGCTGCGAACACGGACGTGTCGGTCGAATGCCATTCTACTGATGTTATCGGTGCGGTATGCCATGCGAAGTGGGCTACGGGCGTTGGTGTGCTATTCGAAAAATGTGGCAATAGTCCATATGAGAGGTTAGCGCTGATGGTGGTGTGTGGTGAGACATCGCACTCACCCCTTGAACATTCTCAAGTCCCAGACCTTCAACCCGCCCTCGTCGCCTCCCGATACGATGAGATACTCGACACCCTTGTTCCAGCTGATGACATTAACGTCCTCCTCGTGGGCTTCTACGGACACGACGCTCTTCCTTCCCTTTGCTCTTACGTCCCATACTCTGACCGTCCTGTCTGCTGAGGCAGATGCGAAGACAGTCGGTTCTGAGGGGGACCACTGGAGGTCTTCCACCGAGCTCGTATGTGACAAGTAGGGTTGCGGGGACGTGGTGAATCCCGTAGGAGTTATCGTGGTCAAGAAGATCTTCTTGTCGACATCACCCGTAAGCAGGCCTGTGGACCCCCACTCGACGGCGAAACCCTCGGAGCGCCCGTGGTTCGAGATGGTGTGCGCGGGCAATCTCGATTTGGGGCGCGAAGACGGCCCGGCGAGCGAATCGATGTACGGTCGCACGTCGAATATGTGCACTTTGCCAGTCTCCGAGAAGGTCGCGACGTGGTACGGGTCCGGCACGGCGCTTCCTGCCTGCGAGGGCTGCGCGCGGATCCGGTTCACAGAGCCGATATGCGGTATGCTGAGGTAGTCGAGAGTGGCATCTTCGTCGGTGCCGTCGTCGTCCTCGTCGTCCCCCTCGCCGTCCGAGTCGTCGTCGTCATGCTGCGTCTTGCTCAGATTACCCAAGCGCATAACAACCACTTCATCTTTCGCTTTGCTCCCTTGGCCCGGCACCTCTCCTGCCTGAGTCCCAGTGACGATCCACGCTGTGTGTGGGAACGTCGCCCGGTCCCAGCCTAGGTCGTCGCGAAGAACGTCGAATGACAGACAGGGCCATGCGTAGGATAAGGAGTGAAGACCGAGGTAGACCGAATTGTCGGGAACAAGGTGCTCGTCCGCCTCCATAGCCTGGCCAGGGAGGTAGGTCTGCAGTGCTTGCGGAGCGGGTTCCGAGTCTTCCTGAGCTGGCGTGAAGTCGTCTACCGGTATCACTCATTAGTATACGAAGCACCCTTTCTCAATAGCTGCGCTAAAGCGACAGGAACACAAGGTTACTCACCATCCCCCTCTTCTCCCTCCGCTTCAACATCCACCACCTCGTCCTCACTCTCAATTTCGTCCTCCCACCGATCCTCAAACTCGCCCATCTCCTCATCCACACCTTCGGGCTTTCGAGCCGTCTCCTGACCCCTCGCAGCGGCCTTACTCGAGGGCAGCTCGGCTGCTTCGGAAGTGCGTTTTCCCATTGTTCCGAAGACGCTTTCTATTTATTACGTTGTTAAAAAGTCTTGTCTATTGCTCATGAGTTGAAAGGTATCGTTCGATGTCAAGCTGATGCAGATGCAGATGCACTCTCGGTGGTACAATTGCGCTTGCTTTCAACTTTTTTTCAGTCGGTGGAGGGCTGTTACGTAACTGTCAAAGACGAGTAGTCGGTAGGAGAAAGATGAAAATGTCGAAACATGCCTTCAGTGCTTTTCAGCACATCTTCAATCCACATTCCACTAAACACAGCACATCACACCAACGCCATGTCAGTCCGGCACGCTTTGGGAGCCGTGAGACGCTTCGCGTCGTCTTCCCGTACTCTCGCAGCTGCGGGGGCAGAGGGATCGAGCGCGCCGGGGCCTATCAACTCTGGCTTCGCAGCTATAAGAGATATATTCGATATCCCCTCATCCTCCTCTTCGTCCTCCTCATCCTCTGCCTCCCCATCCTCTTCCTCCTCGACTCCGTCGATTCCGTCGACTCTGAGTTCCATCTCACAAGCGACCGGCGCCAATGGGATAGGATACGACCCCCATTCTTTACCACCCAGCGTCGACCCGACGTTGGATATGTTGACCAATTGTTTGATGAAGGATGGGAAGAAGAGTGAAGCGCAGAAGATGGTGTCTCGTATTTTGGAGATGATGTGGGTGTCTACTCCAGACTACAGGTATTCCGCGACTGACCACAACTCCCGAACTAGCCAAACAACGACCAACCTCGCGCCGCAGCCATTAGTCCGCCAAGCGATCCTCCTATCCTCACCATCAATCAAGATGCTCTCCATGCGAAAATCAGCCAAGACAGTCCTGACTCCACGAGGACTGACGGAGAGACAGAGGTCGCGACAGGGCGTGGCGTGGTTGCTCAAAGCCGCTGAGAGGGGGAGGAAGGGCGGCGTCTCGCGCGATGCGAGGATTGCGAGAGAGGTTCTGGCCGTGCTGGAGGGCCAGAGCGAGGTGTTCAAGTGGTTGGAGGAGAGACACAAGGTTGCGTACCTCAACAGGTCAGTTTGGCTTCTATCACATCGTCGACTTTCACTAATATCATCGTCTCTGTTCCAGATCCAACATGACCGCTCGATAGATGTGGCCATGCAACATGCAGCATATACAATGCATCCTTATCATTTTACTTGTGATCGCGCCAGAGATCTATTCTCCATTCTCTCTTGGATGACTGAATACTGACTCGCTACTACGTTCTGCTGGTCGCGCAAATCTTATCTCGAGATGACTACAGCTCTTTTGCTTCATATCCCACGCTACGCCCCCTTCTTGTGAGACACGGCCTATATCTTCCTCTTCTTCTTATCCGGCTTCTCATCTTCGCTCTCCTCCAAATCGATCTCTTCATCATCATCGCCGCCCTCCTCGTCCAGCTCGTCTTCCTCCGCATCGGAATCAGGCTCAGTCTGATTCGTCCCTCTTCCATCAAAGTATGCGTACGCCTCGGGCAACAGATCATTTCGCAGTATGTCTCCAATCTACGCGAGGGCGTGTCAGTCAACCATCATGATTGACACTCAGTGAGACTCACGTCGAAGATATCGTCTGAAGCTGCAAAGTACCAGAAGAAGGATCCGGGGTCGCCCTCGTACCCGCCGTCGGAACCGTTATCATCCGCATTCTGCGTTTCGCGGGGCAGCTTGGCGCAGAGGTTGTTGTCCTCGGACTTCCACTCGATCTTTGTGGACTATACGTGACGCGAGCAGCAAATATCAGTACCACTTCCACCCAAATCAATTACTTGTGAAAAGGTGATTGGGCACAGCACGTGAAGCTCTGATAGATGAGCATGCGCACTCACGGAAAACTCGTAATCCGTCGAAGCGTCGAAATCTCTCAGTTCGTCATTTGTCGAGCCGTCCTCTGGCGCAGGGTTGAGGTTCGGCTTCAAGCTGTACTTCTTCGACAAGGATGCGTTGGAGAAGTACGGGTTCTCTTTGAAGTGCTACGAAGCGTACATGACAATCTCGTCAGCTGTTATCGACAAACATGCGTGGGGCGACAGCTCACGAAGACGATCTCATAGGGTCTGAAGTCTTTTGCGTCCTGCACCAATTCCACGTCTTCGAGATATGACAGCGCTTGTATATCCAATCTCGAACTAAGGTTTTTGGCCAGTTCACTGTGGCTCATCTATCCAATGTTCGTATGCGTCAGCTTGTTTGAATCACACGAATACAGGATTAAGGTCGACATACGAGCGTAACCAGCCAGAAGTTGTCCACGCCCTTGACTCTGGGCCGTAAGTGGGCGAGATACTCCTCTGTCTCTTTTGCCTGATAGCGGAGGTATCGCACTGCCTTGTCCCCGTCGGCTGCGAGTCGGCAATATCAAAGTGACATCGATGAGCGGTCAGCGGTGAACAGCTAGCATGACGTTACTCAACTCACCGACGGCCAGCTCGCGCTTGACGTCCGCATCAAATTCTGTTGACGAACATTAGCATTTCCCAATCCTACGACTTCCTGACATTTAGGACAAAGCAAGTTCACCAGGTACAGTCAGCTCGTTCTGCGCCATGATGCCGTTATCCTAGCTTCTATCAGTGGTGTAAGGTATAGTAGCTACTATGGAAGCGCAAAAGGAAAAGGACGAGTACTGATGATATCGTTCATGTCCTGGTCCTTGGTCAAGAAAATGATGGATCATGAGCAATCAGAGCGCGTCGCGTTAGTGCTTCCGGCGTCATTAGGATTCCATCCGTAATGGGTATTTGGGCATTACGATATTTCGTATTTGGTAATGGGCGGAATCGTATTGCACAAATTTCGATTCCGGCCTCGAAAGAAACCGGAACTCGTCGTAGCTCGCTGCTCGTTGCTTGCTGCATGCTGAACATTCCATTCCGCACATCTACATCTCTGCATCATCCTCACATCGTCCAAGAACGCCGAGACATGCTGCCCATAACCACTTTACGAACTGCGACTCTGACCGGCGCTCGATCCTCGTTGCGACTAGCAACGAGACCCGCCTCCGCCACAGCTTCACGAGCTCGATTCGCATCTACCATACCTACTGCTCCTCATTCGTCAACACCCAGACCGCCCGTTGAAGCAGAGACGTTCGACGGCAAAGCATCACCTCGACCCGATATTGTTGGTTCTGGAGCTCAATACGCTCCCGAGGATATCAGAGGGATCCCCCCTACGTCCAAAAGCCCAGTGACCAGATCAAATCCCGTCCAGAGCTTTGGCTCTAGCGGCACTGCGGGCTCTGCGAGCTCTGCAGGCAAAGCTGGTAACCCACATGCGTTCGCGGGACCCAGTAAACCCCGCTTGATCTATGAGCGACCAGGAGAGAGAGATCTGCCCAAGCTCAAGGTGGGTTCGCGGCTTCGATATTAAGTGTAGCTTCAGCTTACCAGATGGCTTTGAATCCACTTCCATCGATTTGTCTCCCATTGACTTATCAGAGCCGATTACCTTTCGGTAAGCTGTTGTTATCTCAAGTAAGAGTAAGAAGTAAGAGACAGACCAGCTAATGTGTTCATATATCTCCGTTATACAGTCTTAGCTCTCGGCTTGCTGGGTGTAGGATGGGGTCTCTTCCTTCTTCAAGCGACCAACTCGGGTAAGTCGATTGTGGCCATGACCTCACTTCATGGCTCGACTCCAAGTTTTTGACTGGTCGCATGCTGACAACTATTATTTGCTGAACTTGCTGCTTCCCACCACGCAGAACGACTCGCTTCATCTGTACTGAGACAAGTGACCTTCGGTCTCCGAAATTCGAAAGAGGTAGCAGCTGTCCTCGGCGAGCACGTACGGCTAGCGCCTAATTGGTGGGGTAAGTACAACTCTCTCTAAGTTCCAGTTGCGATTAGCTGATGCTGATGATCTCGTACGTAGGCTTTGGCGAGCCATGGATTTCTGGGACGGTGAGTCTCGGCTCGAATTCGATGCGCTAGCCTGATATAGCTCGATCATACTAAGTGACGTTATTAGGTCAACTTGATGCAAGGTCGAGTCGATCTCAGTTTCCGCATAGTAGGCAGTAAAGGTAGGCAGTCGCTCTCGTGGCATCTCGCAACTGGATTGCCAAACTGACGAGATTTCCTGCTATATAGGCGGTGCCACAGTCTACTTCACCTCGATCAGACCGCAACAAGAGGGTGCATGGCGAATAGGTGAGAGCGTTCGGGTCCATGCAGCAAATTGTAAAAGCTGACAGTGTCCCCAAGTCCGATACAAGGTCATTGCGGACGACGGCGAGGTTGTCAGGCTTGAACAGGGCATTGTGGAGGGGAAGAAGTAAGGGAGCTATAACTTGAAGCTTGAGGACCAGGACCAATTCGGCGATGGATCGATCTCACAATTTTACGTCAACCCAATATAGCAAAGCAATCATCGCTTCGCAACACATCTCGTGCAATGCACTATAGCCCACTAATTGCATCGTGCCAACTCGTTACTAGCCATTATGTCCGTGACTGCATGTAGTACTTCCAGTGCATACAAGCTATCTGTTTATCCCTTGACCTTGCTCCAGTACGCCACGTTGCCCGCGATGACATCCCTGTTGCTGATGCCCTCGAGCCTGGTGATCTCCCTTCTGACGAAACGAACGATTGACTCGAGCTGCGCTGCCATCTCAAGGTCTTTACCATCTTTCATCGCTTCTCCCTCTGGCCAGACCAGTTCACCTTCTCCGTTCTCTCCTGAACCTCTGCGCGCAAAGACAAGTCTCCACGCCCAACTGGCCAGCTCTGTATCTGCCTTTTCCCTCTCTTCGACGACTTCGCTCTTGGTGAGACCAAGCGCATAGTCGAGGCCGATCTTGGCGAAGTTCCATCGATTGGCATATTGCACCATGATCCTCTTGACCTCGCGATCTTGCGCTGACGGTCCCAGCATCAATCTGATTTCATTTTCTATCACATTGAAGAAATGCGTCAGGAGCTGTTGCTGATACCGGTATTCGTGCGTCGGCGAAACGACGTTGTCTATCGTGTCGGCGATGGAAGGTGGTCGGGCAGGGGGCGTTATCCCTGGTGGGCCAGGTACGCGCGGTTGAGGTAATGGTGAGAGGGGGTTGGGGATGTAGTTTGGTAATGCGCGAAGGCGGATGAGGGTGATGAGAACGTAGAAGAGGTGGATCGAGTAGAAGGAGTGGAAGGTCTTGGGCAGATTGCATTCTGCGAATCGGTTAATGACGATCAGCCATAGTCACCAGCAGATAATGGGATGGGGGTACACACCTCCGTACCAAAACGCTTTATCAGCCTCGACAGCTTCCACGATACCGCCCATGATCCTCTGTGTCTCTCTCGCCGACGTGCGTCGTCTCCGATTGTACCCTAAGAGCTTGTTGACTCTTCTCAGGATTCTCAGAGTCAGATCGGAGTACTGCTTCGGTTTGGGGGCAGGTGCGAACGGGTTCACGGGCGGGGGGTAAACGGGCTTGTGGTCGATCTTGAATGGTCTATCCGATATTCGCGGCTTGCCTTTGACTTGAGCGGTAGGGGCGCCGGGGGTTGGCTGGTCAGCTCGGAAGTGCGATGAAGTGCTAAATGCGCGGAAAGCAGCGGCTAGCGGCAACGACAGTGGTATAGGCAAAGCCGATCGGGGCGCCATGAGCGGCATGAGGGACGTTGACGGCCTCATATCGAAGTGCTGTATCGGGCTCGGTACGGTGTCTACCTGCGAATCGAGGCGATATGTACAATACACGGTCTGCGGTATACAAAGCGGACGATGGTCGGCTAGTGGTAAGTGATGTGTGTGTTGGCGATCTCAACTTTCCCAAAATCTCATCTCACTGTCATTCTGAATCGGCGATACCGGGAACAAAACCTGCAGTGGCGCAGACAATACAAATCTTGTAATAAGCATTACAAATCCATGTTACTAATCCCATTACAAACACAGGAAACAGCTTTGACGCGAGCGACGCGTTTCTGACATGTCTTCGATCCAATTCGACGAATTATCATCGCATTTTACAGCCTGCAGCCTGCGTACAACTATACTAACTTGACACGCTAGCAGACAGCTTTGCGGCTTGCATATCAATCACGCTAGCTGTCCTAGCTGACAGGCTGACTAGTCAAACACCATGGACCTCTCGCAGGTCAAGGCGGCCGTGAAGAGCTGGGAGAAGGCGTTTCGGGCTGAGCACGGAAGAGGTCCCACTAAGGACGATATTAAGCGGGACCCAAGCGATATAGGTGAGTGCCTCTGTACCATCCTCCCAAAAAGCGTGAGCTGAAACCTGGTTGAATGTCGCAGCCGAGCAGTATGCGCTGTACCGACGGTTGACCAAGGCCTCCAGCTCATCCCAGAGCCAGAGCCAGAGCCAAACACAGCGTTCGTCGCAATCGCTGCAGATCCCTTCCTCGTCAACATCGTCTTCGTCCCAGACACGCCATACCCCACGGACCATTCCATCATCAGAGTATCCGACCACGCCGACGCCCACTCGACGACTGAGTGGCCGCTCTCCGTTCACCCAAGAACAGCCTTCTGCTGGCCCGTCCAGACTTCCTATCGAGGGAAACGGCAGTACTTCAAGAAGACATGATGGAATCGAGGTAGGGACGCCAAAACGGTCGTTGAAGCGGACCGCCTCCAGAGCCGCCATGCGATCGTCTCCTCCACCATCGTCTGATGTACCACCACTCCCCTCGAGTTCTGGCAGAACGCTCTTCACCACGCCCAAAAAGGTTGCGTATTCAGGCCCAGTCTACGATCCTAATCCCGTCAACCCTTTTGCGATCTCTACTCCCTCGCGGAAATCCCCACTCAACAGTAAAAGCCCGAGCTCATCTCGGCTGCACGAGGTGGTCGACCAAGCTGGCCCGTCGTCCTCTTCGCCTTTCATCCACGCTTCGTCGCCCAGAAAGCTGAAAGAGGTGCTCGAAGCCAACTCATTGAGAAAAGTCAAAGAGCGCGAAAGAGTGGGTATGGAGATCACACCCAGGACAAGGGCGAGGAAGAGATTACGCGGAGAACCCGTCGAAGATACGCCGCTGAAAGACAAACAGCCTCGACGGCGGAGGGGCGAAGGGTCAGCAGTACCGCAGACTTCGCATTCGGCAAATGGGACGAACGGGACGAATGGACAACATCTCAGTGTACCGCGATATGGGTCGCGATTCCCTTTTGAGCATGACGATGAAGAACACGGAAGCGAGAACGAAGACGAACTAGGGCCATCCCCGCTTAAGGCGGCAAACGGCTCTGGAAGATCGTTTGCGAGTTTTTTCGCGGAAACGGAAGCACGCCACGATGCGACGTCCAACGGCAGCTCGACAGCGGCACAGAGAACGCCATCGGAGGATGTGAGAGACAACTCGGGCGGAAAGCTTGTCAGACCCGCCCCAGCTCTACCAAATGATGCTATCCGCCGGGGAAGACCGAGCGAGATGATGGGGTTGTTCGGGAGGATAGGGAAGAGTGAGAAAGGCGGGGTAAAGCGGAAGGGGAAGCCCGAAAATGGCGCACATATTAGTGACCTGTCGCGGCCGCAGACAAATGGGTCGTCTGAAGGAGTGCGGATTGCTGGGTCGCCATCGCCTGCTCCCGCACCTGCGACTGCTCCAGTGATCTCGATCGCAGAATCTGCATCAGATGATTTCGCAAGCAACCTTGAACCCGATCCTTATTCAAATACCTCGTACTCGGACACTGCTGGCGACCAGCCCACTCGTCTACCTACACCTCCGCCCGACCCAGCTCTCGAAGCGGCTGCCTCACAACCTACGCCTTCACGCTCCAAACGGCCAGACAAGGTACTGTCATTGAGCGATGACGAAGAGGACGAGTGGGATCCCGAGGGCGGGAAAGTGCGGAGGCAGGTGATCATTGTGCCTACTCGCCGAGCTGTACAGAAGGGTCATGACAGCGATAGTATCGGTGCGAGCGACGAGGAGAGGTCGGACGAGGAAGAAATGGACGATTCTGACGAGGACTTGCGTTCGCCCTCTCCGTCTCTAATCAGGGAAGGGACGACGCTCTCATCGACGGTAGCATCGCCGACATCACTAGCTCCGCCACTCCTATCAATGCTCTCTCTGCACTCGCCCCAGGCACCACGGCCACGCTCGCGCTCGAAAAAGCAATTGGAGCTAGAAGCCTTACGCGTTCGAGCGATATTCGATCCCCTCGAAGCGGCTCGCCTGAAAGCTATCAAGAGAGGGCAGGAAGTAAACTTTTTAGGTCAAGCGCGAGCGGAGGGAGAGGCAGACGATGAGCTGCTGTTGGATAAGTTCGATGCGGGGTTAGTGGATGAGGATCAACTGGAAGGAGCGGGCGAGGAAGGCGATGATGATTGGGAGAGCGAGAGCGAGGGCTGGAAGCGGACGGCCGAGGGGCTGGATGATGAGGTGTGGTAGGGTTGCTAGGCGTCAGCGTGGTTTTTTGATGGGCATGCAATCGTACATGCTACAACGACCATTAGACATGGAGCGGACTATACCGCCTGTTGGATGGCATAGTCGTGCGATCGAGCGTGTTACCGCTGTCGTGAGCATTCAGGCGGGACCGCTCTCAGCACTGTTTTGCAGCTGTCGTCAGAAGGCAAAGTGCGGTTAAGATTGAAACGAGTGTGGAGCCCCAGGCCAAGTTGCGGGGCTCCAGGTGTATTTGCGGGGCACAAAACGATTTCAGAATCATCGCTCAGCTCAGACAGTTGCATCTCTTGTACGTACAACCGGTCTGAGTGACGGGGTCGAGGGAGTTTACAGCTAACAACAAAAGTCCCGGAACTACCTAGAGAAAGCCCTGAGGCAGGGCTACACGGACCACCGAAAAAAAGCGCGGCACGAAAAAGCGAATGTGGCGGAAATCGAAATTCCTTCCGACTCTCGTCAAACTCGTCTCTCCTCGTCTGAATGACTCGTCGCGGCGCTCTATGAAGAGCAGGCACCCGACAGACAGTAGCCGTTGCTGTTGACGATGGTGTTAGGGTCATCTTGGCCGCCCCAGTTATCTGCGGAGCCCCACAAAAGTCAGTCCCACTTCCCCGACGAAGATCCGTCCAAATCTCGTTGAAACTCACCATTCTCGCTGGTGGGGACACATGAGGAGTACATCGAACAGGTGAGGACACCGTCGGCGTGCTTGGGGAGGTAGTTCTCCTCCTCGTTGACGTCGTAGTAGGTGTTCACGACTGCGCGGTAGACATCAGCATGAGCTTTCGCAAGGTATAGAGAGGAGACTCCAAACTGTGGCGGATGGATGGAACTCACAGACACAGCCCTCGATCTGGCTACAGGCGTTGAGACAGTCATCGATGGAGGTGGCAAGGGTGTAGGTCATGTAGCTTGCGTCCTGGGCGGCGGCACCCATGGTCATGCCCATCCACACACCGTTCTGGGCGACGGTAGTGTAGTTGAGGTAGGTGGCCTGGTAGGTCAACTCGCACACGGGGTCGGCGAGAGCCGAAGAGGTGGACGAGTCGGCGCTGGAGGTGGTAGTGGCGGTGGTCGCAGCAGTGATGGCCGAGGTGGAGGTCGTGGCCGCTGTGATAGCTGCAGCAGACGACGCGGCGGAAGAGGCAGCGGACGATGCGGCAGAAGAAGCAGCGGAGGACCCAGCAGCGGACGATGCGGCGGCAGACGAAGCAGCAGAAGAGGCAACGACGACGGTCGAGGTCGCCGCCTTGGTGCTGCTGGAGCTGGTGCTGGTAGTCTTGGAGTGCTTGTGGGGCGGGTTGCACTTGCTGGGCAAGCTCGCCTTCTTGTTGCCGCTGCTGCAGACGTTGTACTTGCTCTTCTGGGAGGTGGAGCATCGTACCTTGTCGTAGGTGTCCGAGTAAGGGAGGGCCTTCCAGTACTTGTTGTTGCTGGGCTTGGAGGAAGAGCAGAACGAGCCCGGGGTAGAGCTGGACTGCCAAGGGTAGCCAGAGGCACCGTAGTTGGCCTGGTTGCAGAGCGAGGTGGATCGCTCTTCAATGGCAAAGGCGGAAACGCCGGCAGGGCCAGCGAGCATGCCCGCGGCAGCTACGGTAGCAA